>WOGN01010917.1:0-10219 GCA_015342105.1 Leptinotarsa texana | reverse complement strand
TCTTCAAAAAACATAATATTCTAACGGTAACTGCATTATTTATACTGGAATCTGTGTGTTTAATAAATAAGCATATATTAAATTTTGCTGCATCCTCTTCCCATTATAACACCCGAAACAGCAGATGCACTGTGCTAACTAAAAACATCACCAGTACATCACAATGTACAATCATTTGCCTATGGACATAAGATCTGCCAATATAAATGACTTCCAATTCAGGAAGTTAGTCAAACAATTTCTATCTGATGGACCCTATTATACTTTGGATGAATATTTTAACGATAGCTTTTAGCTGACTTTTACTCTTTTATATCCTCCATTTTAACATGGTTTGTACCCATGCACTATTTATATTTTTATTTCAGTTGGTATGTATTGAATTTTTTTAAGTATGTACTACACAAGCTTTGTCTATAAGATGTGTCTTATGATAATAAAGCATATTAATATTATTGTTATGTCTGAGGATCATTTGTTTTTAAATGAATAACGAAAAAATAACTACCGTTACCTTTGTAAAAATGTTTTTTTTGTGACTAGAAGTGATTTTCAAAGAAATTAAGATATCAGTAGGTGAATGTGTGAACACGAGTTGATATTCATTCAGGTGGGTAAATATGTTGAGAAAAACGAACAAAATCATTTTCAGTGTTTTTTTTTCTGTCATTGAAAGAATAAACGATTAATCTATGTTACAAAAACTTTGGAGCTTCTTATCTCGATAAATATTTATTCTACTGTGTCATAGTATACGAGGTGTATTAAAAAAATAAAATGAAATTTAATTATTCTTAAAAAATATTCATTTATTCAAGTTATGTTATGTCATTCAAAGTATTGCCAGCGTTTTTTTTATGAAGATTAGAGTCAAGTAGCAACAGCCTCAGAGCCCATTCAGCGAACACATATCGTTGTCTATGGTCGATTACCTTCAATTCCGGGGTCAGTTGAATTTTGTACGAGTGCAGGCCCAAGTCACGGCCCAAAATTTGCCAAGTTGTGGTCTGCGAAGTCGACCGCCTCGAACTCTGGTGCACACCCTCACAGACAGCGGCGATTTATTCGGCAGATCTTGCATTTCGTCGACGTATGGGTGTTGGTCGATCGCTTACTGAACCGGTGTTACGTTGCTCGTACGCAACACCCATTTTGATAAAACAATTTCAATATTTGCATGTGCTGTTGAATGCTATATTCAACCATATTGACTTGGCAAAAGAGACTGAATAAATGCCAACTAATTTGACAGATGTCCCAGTTGGAAGACCTAATGCAAAGCAAGTAGAATGTAGTCAAATTTTGTGTTTATGGAGATCACATAACGGTTATAAATCTAGAACATATATAGCTTCTTCTGGTGTGCCTCAGGGCTCCAACCCAGATCCTCTTTTGTTTTTATTGTTTATTAATGAGTGAAAGTTTAGCTTGTTAGCGGTTATGCTTCGCAGATGACTTGAAATTATTTTCTATAATTAAGAAAATAGGTGATTGTGTAAATCTTCAATCTCAATTAGATTTTCTTGTTGCTTGGTGTAGCAAAAATAAATTGAAACTCAATGTGGAGAAATGTAAATTAGTGAGTGGAGTCCATTCTATGAAGTTCATAACATAGTCATTGAAAGAATTCAAAGAAAGTTTTATAAACTTCTAATTTTCAGAATAGATGGTTCTTACCTTGAGAGAGGTATCAGTAATGATGTAATATATGAACGTTTGGAACTTATTAGTTTAGAGTTTAGAGCATCGCAGAAAATGTGCTCCCTCATATTTTTATTCAAATTAGTGAATGAGAGAGTTGACTGTCCTAAAATTCTTGAACAAATTAACTTCAATGTACCAAGGTCAGCTTCACGAACTCAATCCATTTTTAGACCTCTCAGAGCAAGAACTAACATAATGCCCAATTTCCCAATATATGTTATGTGCACAAATTTCAATTACATTTGTTCCCATGGTGATTTATCCATCACTAACCTTCATAACATTATTAGAATTGCTAACAGGTACTTGAAGTAGATAATTAGAATTAGTTTTCCTTTTTTGTTCATTTTATTTTTTGTTTATAGGTAAGTATCGTGAATAAAATTTTATATTTTTCTGAAAATGAGTAACTGTTGGACAATAAAGCTATTATTATTATTATTATCTGCCTGTGAATTGAAAAAATTTCGGATATGCGGATATAATCCAACGCTCTTCGTGGTGTTAGCCAGGGGAGTAGTTGTTTTCTGATAGGTGTCAGTCCATTAACCTTCAATGTAAAGAGATAAGACTGTCCTGATGATTTGTTCAGTTGTAACCGACTTGTTTGGACTCGATTTTGATCAACTTCAAATTGACAGATTTTTTTAAACTTTATACACTCGTGAAGAATCGCTAGGATTGAATGGTTTCCTCACACAGTCTCCAGGTAACAGTAAATGAAACAACCACACTGTCTTCTTATATATTTCATATTAAAAAAAAATGGGCTTGGAATAACCAGTCAAACTGAAAAGTGGAAAATGAAAAATAATTTTGGAAAACTGAAAAAACATGCATTGATAGCAATACAAACTAAAAAATAAAAAATGATGAGGTAACAATTTGAGGTTGAGTTGATAATAAGTTTTATGTCTTGATGTAAGTAATGCCTTTTAATAAGTATGAAATATCTCCAAAAAAATTACTTTTGTTGTAAAAAGCCTGGGGTGCTAAATTTCCAGTGTTATAAATACTGGGTTAGGAGATTTTTGCCAGATTGGAGTCATAATGAAAATATAACTTGAAGCATCCCATGCTTTTTTACAACAAAATCAAGTTTTTCATAAATAGATTCATTCTGATTTCAGACTCATTAAAAGTCAGTAGTTACATCAAACCATAGGACTTATTATGGATCCTAAACACAATCTTAAATTAGTTTTGAAATATTTTTTATTCTAGTTTGTGTTGCTATTGGAGTGTATTGATTTAGTTTTTTCAAACAATTATTTATTATTGTTCTCTCTCTCTCTCTGTAGATTTTCTTGGCCTTTGCGCATTTAACCAAATATTTATGAATGTTGTTTCTCAGGAAAAAAAAAAGATCTGTGAAAAATAGTTGCACCAGGTGATACTCAAGCAAAACTGGTCAAGCTGATGAGCGGAAAAATATTCTTATGAATATATACCTGTCAGTTGCAGTTTCATATCAAATTTGACACTTCTATATCGAAATATACAACATACTACCATATTTTCTACAGAAATCTAACGATTGTACATTATTTATTCTGGTCGTCTTATAAATTCATTCCACTTCATCTAAGGTCACTAAAAAAACACGAAGCTTCTGAAATGGACCAACAGTAACCTATATTTCTCTTGGTTATAGTTTAGAGCTTCCGTTTGATCTGAAATAATCGTGATACTTCGCATTAAAATTCGAATCATTTCCTCTATAAACTCATTGTGTGAATCTTTCAAGAGCGATTCACTTGTTCGTGGAGTCATACTGCATTTACAACCCATATCATTTGCATTTTGATGGAGTCATTGTCAGAAATTCGGAAACATTTGGAGTTTTTTCGATTCTGTTATGTTCCGGTGCAGAGTTACTCATACGTTTTGAAAATACGTTTAATGTAGGGATACTCCAGTTGTGTTAATATACAATTTTATAAGCAATTTTGACGACTTACTTATACAAAATCACGCTACAGTTAACAAAAGTCACACAAAATTTTTAGGGCTATTTATACATGACAAATTAAAATTTGATGAACATTTAATGAATTTATGCAAAAAATAGCATCTGGCTGCTATGCAGTTCAGGTTGTTTCTAATGAACTCAATCAATCCTCAGCCAAAACTGTGTATTTTTCCTTGATAGAGTTGCACTTTTGGGACTTTTGTAGTCAGCAACTACTAAATTCAGTATTAGTTCTACAAAATACTGCCAGATACATATGTAGGGTCAAATCACAATACCACTGCAAACCACTTTTCATCAGTCAGAAAATTCTTACTGTACCTTATTCATTCCTTTTAGAAACCGTTTGTTTAATTCACAAAAAATACTACAACTCAGCGGTAAATAATGATAGACGTTACCAAACGAGAGGAACTTGGAATTTACCTTTGCCAATCTCAAAATCAGCAATTACAAAATTTTCTTTGATATATGAGAGCAAGAAAATATACAACCACCTTCCAATGTGCTATAGGACAATAGCAAATTCAAAAGCATTCACTTAACTTAAGCATGACTTAAAGAAATATTACGGTGATGTATTTTAACTTTTTAACTTAACAAAAAACCTTTTCAAAAACCATTGTTGACTTTGTCAATAAGGATTTCTTGGACAATGAAGCATGCTTGATTGATTGATTGACTTGTTTCTGACTCTCAATACAATTCATGTAATCAATATTGGAAATTTTTAAAATACATTATTACTGGCTATTTTCCTAAAGTGTTGTATTATGCTAAGTAAATACAAACTGTTTGTATTATCTTTTCAGGTCCTATTTTGTTACATATATATATTCAGTGTCTACTTGAAGTTGAATATTATTTTATGGTTTATAGTTTCAGATGACTAAGTAGTGATAGCTGATACCTGTAATTTTGTTTGTTTGTTTTTTTATTTAATTATTTCAACCAAGCTGTGCCAATAAGATATGAATGTTTCGACAATAAAGCATATTTTGACTTGACTTGACTTGACTTGATTGTTGATAATAATGTATGAACACACGATTCCAGGATGCCACAAATGTAATCCTTGAATATACAAGCTGTTGGAGCATAAACGATATACTTAAAGAACTTGATGTCCATGTCGGACAAGATTCACAAAAACATCGCCAAAATTCTTGGATCCCCTTAATTTGTCTAAATGAGACACTATTATCACAAGATAAGAAGTGTATTTCAAAGTACATTTAATTGGTTATGTAACCAACACAAATTGGCTGAATTCAATTTTAACTGAACAAGAAGAAAAATACCAACAAAAAATAGTGCATAATAAAATGATAACCAGAATCTGAAATGTAGAAGTGAACCATTCTAGAGCGGAATCAAAAATGCACCAGTATTCGGTGGGTCTTCCCCTGTTCTGTAGAAGGGTTTCAACTCACCTGTGCAAGGAAACAATAAGGGCGTTAATGGTATCCATTGGGATGTTGTTCCATTCTTCTTGGGCCGCGAGTGTGAGTTCCGTGAGAGTGCTAGGAGGATTAATTCTGTTTGAGATTGCTCGTTTAACAAAATATCATACGTGCTCAATGGGATCATGTCTGGTGAATTTGCTGGCCGCGGTAATATTTGAATATTCTGAATCTCTAGTGCATTTTGTACTCTTCTCGTGCGATGGGGCCTAGTGTTGTCATCCATGAAAATGAAATTGGCTCCATTTTCATTCCGGAAATGGGTTCAATATATATCTATATATATCTATCCCCTGTCATAGTATCTGGAATGGGAATAAGCTGCCTACGACGACCATGCATTATACCTCCCCAAAACATTACTGATCCTCCTTGGTATAAAACGACTTTTCACTTTCCTTCTAGATGGTCTTTTTTGTCGCCCAGACCCTCTCCAAACTCTGTGTCGCCGTCACTAACTGAACTAAATCTGGTTTTATCCGAAATAATGACATTTCGCGTGTGCCCACTGTAGACAAGCGGCTATGTGTCTGGGAAGTAGCCTCTTAATGTCCTACTGGATTGTAAATCGGTTCCAGCAAGTCTTCTCCGTATTGTGGTACTGGAAATTAATCGACCAAACGTTCTTCTTAAACGAGTTTGGACTGTTGAGACTGTTATGGTTCGATTCCGACGTACATATCCTGCTAGATACTGATCTTCTCTTGCATTAGTTACCCAGTTCCACGTCTCTAGTCAAAGCTGTCAGTGTCCTGGTACAAATGCACTATTCGGATAACTAAAGCGCGATTAGTCTATCCGCGATTAAATGATTCGGCAGACCCTCATCATTCATAGCAACTATATCAGGCCTTGGATTGATAAAGTGGTTCACTCAAACCCTTTTGACTTCGCAACTGAGGTCACGTTTTATTAAGATGATGCTTCTCCTCATCAGGAAAGTCTGGTGTGAAAGAGGCTGGATGATACTCATACAAACCAGTAAATTGGCAGGCGAGGTAGTTCAGACTGACCTGCTAGATCACCTGATACGACGTCTATTTATTTGTGTTTTTGGGCGAATTGAAAGAGCATACAAGTAAAATAGCGCCCGAGGGAAATTCGAATAATCTATTATTACTAAAATATTTTCTATATCATCCTAATCATAACTGACAGAGTTTCACATAGAAAAAATGCTACAACGTTTATGAGTTTTATATTCAATTTGAATGTGTTACGGTTCAATTTGTAATATGTTATATCATATTCTAGTTATATGTTTATGTTAGAAGAGAAATAAACATCAATAATATCGATGATAATTCATGTAAATATTGTCTCTTCCACTTCCAGACTGAATTGGCACACAATATTTTTGGTTATTTTGGAATCCAACATTGGCAATGCGATATAGGGAAAATTTATTTCCAGTTTTCTGTTCACCATCGATTGCAAGGTATATTAACTAATGCCCACAAAAATAAGTGTTCACTAGTATACAAAAAATAATAGCAAAATTCAACAAATTTGAATTACGGAAAATGAGAAATTAAACTTTCTATGTTTCTTAACACTTTTATTTGTAACTGCAGTGTCGTCCCATATGGACATTTTCAAACTAATATAATTCAATATGAAAATATCCATATTAATTTATAAGATATTAGTACTATGATGCTGTATCGCTGCTGTTCCAATGTTATGACAGGATCAGAATCAACGAACTTAGGCGTGCGCAGCGTTATAGAACAATGTTTTAAAAAAATTGTTCTGCAGCGCCATCTAGTGGCGAGTTACAGAAAAATCTATAGCCCAAAAACCTTCTCTTTGAAAAATTACTCATACATGTCAAGTTTTATCACGATCGGTTGAGCGAACCAACTAACCAATCAACCAACCAACAAACATCCATTTTTATATAAATATGATAATACAATAATACTTTTGATTTAACAAATATGAAAATTTATTTTAGTAGTAAATATGATTGAGATGATAAATTGATAATTTGTTTGATTATAATGTTTCTGAAGATTTTTACAAATAGCTACAAGTAGTATGGGCTACATCAATCAATTTAAATTTCAATTTCATCTAATCTAGTTGATTGCAACATATGAGTATTGTTAGGAAAGAAAGTTTGTGGCTTTCTACTACGCCATCTTGATACAAAAAAGAATGTGGGAATCTTCCAAAGAAAGGAAGAACGTAATCAATTTGAAAATAAGTAACTCTATACATGGATGTGCAAATCATTCAAAGAGGTAACTTTCAGACACAAACTGAAAGAAAGTCCTCAATTCTTTCGAAACAAATTTTTTTATATGGATACTGAATTATAAGAAGATACTTATAAAAGTATTTGTTTCGAAAGTATTGTTTTCTTTCGTGTAATTCAATGTTTATATAAAACTAGCTGTTTCAGGAGGACTTCCTTCCAGTTTGTATCTGAAACTTACTTCTTTGCATGATCTACACATCCATGTATAGAGTTACTTATTTTCAAATTGATTACTTCCTTTCTTTCTTTGGAAGATTTCCACATCTTTTTTTGTATCAAGATGGAGAAGTAGAAAGCCAAAAACTTTCTTTCCCAAAAATTAATCACTCCTAAAAATATAACTCCTTCAATTAAAATGCGTATTGTGTTTATTGATACTTCACAGAAAATCTATGTTACAGAAAAATTGCTCATATTCAAACAATCAGAAAAAAATGATTCAGTTGAAGTACGGATACGCCCATTTTGGAAAAATAGTAGTTTATGTATGCTTTGCCAGAAGTGTCTAATTTCACTGGAGTATCAGGCTCATTAACATGTCTCACTGCATTATTTCCGTTGTTGTTTATTGCACTCAAAGATCCATTGGCCTGTGAGTAATGGCTGCAGTGACACCAGAAGGAGGTTACTGCTGTCGGGTGAGGTCGTTTTTGTTAGGTGGTGTTCATTTGAGATCTGGTCTTGTGTCTTCATTTTATTTTTCATAAAAAATTTTCATGGTTTCCAACAACTTATATGTTGTTTTGGATCTTCTAGCATCTCTGTCCGACATAACTCATACTAAAGAGGAATGGTTACAAGATTGATAGTGACGATAATTGTCAGCGTATTTAACACAAATTATGTCAAATATGGAGTACCACAAAGGTCAATTTCAGGACGAATCACCTTCCTTATATCCATTAATGATTTTCCACTGTGAGACCTGATGAAAATTTTAATTCGGGCAGCAATAGATTATTATACTCAGGCATTGATACACATGATATATATTCTTTTGTAACCGAATAGTTTTACCAACCATATGGAAATTAAATCTTCTGAAACAAGCTAAATCAGGGAATGAAGCGTTAATTGAGAACTGACGAAGATTCCTGGATGCCTCAGCACTTCAAGAACCGATGAAAATATTGAGAAAGTGGAGAACATTGTTATGGAAAATCGTCAAATCACCATTGGAGAAGTTGCATTCTAGTTAGCTCATTTGCCTTGAAGGTTCATAACTGGTGACTAACCATGAGTATATAGTTATGGCATCGAAACCAAAGTACAATCTCCCCAGTGAAGCCAAGACTACAAAAAGGACGCCATGTCAAGGTTCTGCTCATCGTTTTCTTCGATTATTGTGGCGCAGTGCATCAGAAGTTTTTGCCACATGCATCAATAGAAAGAATCATCTTGAAGTTATGCACCGCTTGCGAAAAGCAATACGAAAATCAGTTCTGTATTTTTGGCCAAAAGAACACCATAATCATGCTTCAGCCGCTGTGTTTACCAGATTTGTCCCCCTGCGACTTTTTTCTGTTCCCAAGACCGAAGAGACCCATGAAAAATTATGAACAAATAAATATTTTTCGACATAATGAAATTCACATCATTTTCTTAACAGACTTCATAGAAACATTAAAATGTAGTAGGCCTCGAGGTTCTGTACTGAAACTAGTTCTATCCTCTACAGATTATATCAATTACACAGGTCTGCAACAAAACTTTTTAAAAAATTGTTTAGATTTCGTTAACTGATCTTTATGTATTTTTTTGCGCTGGTTTCAACAATTCCATTTGTTTTTATCTAATACGTAAAGTTTGTCTACAAAATGAGGATGAAATAAATGAAAAAGTACAAAAAAATGAGAAATTGTGAATTTATTTTTATTATTTTAACATGAAGTGAACGCAAAAAAAACAGTGCTACAAAGCTAAACTAAGCATAATAGTGATACACGAGTGTTTGTAAAGTGATTATAAGTCTATTCGCGGGCAGATGGCGCTGTTCGTAACTTAATTGATATTTGTTGATCTATTCACGGGCAGATGGCGGTGTACGTAACGTAACGATAAAATATTATTGTCAAAGTGTTGTTATTATTCTAAAGAATATAAGTTATACAAATTGAAAGTAATATTTGAACATTTGGTAATTTCAGCATTTTAGGGTGAAAAAGTAAACAGAAATTGATAATATATATGCTACACATGGAAAAAAAAAATAATAATAATGATAACGAATATTTTCATGCAATACATAAATGTAAGTATGAGAACATAAAAACTATAATGCATAAAAATATAAAGGTGAATGGATAGAAAACAACAGTAAGAATCAACTTCGCTTGGGCTTTTGGCGGGCAGATGGCGCTATACGTAACCTCCTTGATGAGTTGTTCAAAATAAAATCAAAATAAAAAATATATTTTAAGAATTATAAGTCTTAGCGAAATGTTGTACTACAGATGGAATATTTAAATATTTTCAGTAACCCGTAATTCAGTACAGAAAAAAGTTTTGAACCAAACGGAAGATACATTTTAAAATCCAATTCGATTATTTGAAGGCAAACCAGAGTATGGATTTCAACAATGAAAACGTTATCGTAAATTGTACACCTAAAAAATTCAGTTACTTAAATATTTCAAAAACTCGAAAAATTAGAATTAAGGTGCTTGACATACATATCAAATCAAAAGATTGATTTGAAAAATAAAATTATTTACTGGAAAAATATTTTTAGTCCATTAATATTTTGAATTGAATTTTAAATTGAAACATCAAGACTGAATTGTTTTTTGAAATTATTACTGCAAATTTTCTCTTAAC
>WOGN01010916.1:0-10219 GCA_015342105.1 Leptinotarsa texana | reverse complement strand
ACGTGTCGAGGTGTAAAAATAACGATTTGGTGTTGGGAAAAAACTCCAGTAATATTCATTACTACACCAAAGGTTCCAAACAGTACATCATAAGTAAAAAATTGGTAGGTATGTTATAAAAAATACCTTGTATATTATGCTGGTTTGTAACTCGATTTTACTCGGGCGGATTATGAATCATACGATTCAAAAACTTACTTAAAGTAAATTGTTGAAACATAAATTTGTAAGAGTGATTCAATTCCATTTTTTCATTATCTTATCAAGATGAATTCAAACTGAAATATTCATTGTACCTGCCTAATATTTATATACTAATATTCCACATAATCAATTTTTACTGAAGGTTTGCAGTTGAAATTCTTTTTGTAATTATGACGATGAATTCTACAGTTAAAAATATCAACGCTTCATTTACCAATAAAAGTAACTTCTATATAGGCTTAATTTTGTCTATAAGTTGTATTGTATTTATTGGCTCGAGTTTTGTTTTGAAAAAAATGTCATTGATCCTAATTGGTCGGCGAGGACATCTAAGGGCAGGTGCTGGCGGATTTGGTTACCTTACAGATTGGATGTGGTGGTTTGGCCTTTTGACAAGTTAGTATATTTTAGCATTTTAGTTGTTTCAACCAGTGGTTATTGAATGAATATTGACAGTTTCATTATTGAAACAGCTTGAAAGTATGGCTGGCTCTGTGGGAGGATTTAAATCCAAATTTGGGGGGGGGGCAATTTCTGAATATCATTGAAAGTAATTTTTAGGGGGATGTATTACAATACACATTTACTATTTATTGGTTGATTATATTATCCCCATTACACCCCTATAAATCCGCCCTTGCTGTATAGGAGTAGCATTAATTTTTAACAGTGATTATTGGCTAAAAAAGGAGAAACAGAAACATGTATAGAAGTGAAAGACTTCATATATACGTGATTCGGAGCAATTTGCCAATTTGGGGGTGTGGGTATACAGTGCTTTTCTTTAATGTTAATATCTTTAACTACTAGAAAATGGAACTTTTAATAATCGCCTGAATACATTGACATTTAACTACATAATATGAGGTAATAAGCTTGAGGTCAGTACAAAAGATGCTCGAAATGGTTGCCTTGAACTTCTTGACATATGAACAGCCTATCCAATATTTCACGCCGAACATTTTCGAACACAGTAACATCATTATCTCTACATATATTTATTATTTCCTGCCGTATATCCAATATTGAAGCAGGTTCAGTTTCGTACACTTGCTTCAAATAGTCCCATAAAAAGTCAAAAGGTGTCAATTCTGGTGAGCGAGCTGGTGAGCGACTTCAGAACATCTGGGTTTCATTAGTTTTATTACTAATAGTAATAGTCTGTATATGCATCCAAATGAATTATTTGATCAAAGCCCTGGATCTCTTCAGTACAAGCGTGGTGACTCCAATATATTATGTATTATTCATAACACTAACAATTATAGCATCAGCAATTGTTAATGAGTGACATTAACATTGTTGGGGCGATTTGTGGATTTTTTGTTACTGTAATTGCTACATTTCTCTTGAATATGTTCAAAGACAACAACAAATCAGTTGTTAATGAGACCTAATGGTGGTTGCTCTAAAAGAAACTTTTGAATAGATCTGCTCATTCCCAAAGTAAAAATATAAGAATCTTTGCATGATATGAATCTGACATTTAACGATATCAACTTGGCAATACCAAATATTTTTTGCAGTTGTGTTTTTAAAATCGGTCGTATTTGACTGTCAATATTTACTATTTCTATAATTATCACTGGTGGTATTGAAAAATGGACGGAGAAAAATGTACATTTAAATGTAGTATAGTACCTATATGGTAAATTTATCTCCAATGAAACAACATATGCTGTATAGATATTTGCTTTGCTCGCATTTATGCCGTTGAATAAGTGTCAGTACAATAGATATGAATCAATATGAAAACTATATTTTAATGCTTTATTGAATTGGAACAACAAATGTTAAAATATATTTTACTTTTACAAAAATAAATAGTTTAAATTTTTACAATTCAAAAAGATAACCTAACCTAATCTAACCTAACGATGAAAATGACAGAAGAAAATAACAATAAATACAGAAATATTTCAAACAGCTGAAACTATAGTCATTTGGATTGGATTGGCACTTTTTTTATCTTACATAAAAAATAATTATTTTTTAATAAAAAGTAGGTATCCTATGTTACTTCTAATACCTCTAAGAACATGTGTACAAAATTTCATGATGATCGGTTTAGTAGTTTTCGAGTGAAACCGTAACAAACAAACTCACATTCGCATTTATAATATTAGTAGGCATATGTAGTATACTTGTATTTCAACTCACCTACCTAAGAAACGATGGCTGCTTATAATGAGAAAATTCAGGCTCAGAATATATTTATAAAATGTAATCAGGTACAGTTCTCCTGAGCTGGAAACATTGATCCACTTTTGCTTTGAGGATCTAGTCACTCAATATTTATATACTAGCATAGGTCTATTATTGGATGTAAGTAAAATGAAGATCACGGGCAAAATTTATTGAAAACATATTTAATTTTGAATTTATAATGTTATAATGAAGTAATATACACTGAAGTGAAATTTATTCAATGAAAAAGTTTTTAATTTTGTTGTCAACAAATCATTCCTCAATCTTCTATTTTTGATGTTTACAATTGTAGTTTCTGAAACTGAATGCTAACAGTACGCAAATTAGACATTTTTGTATATAATTATGCTCTTTTTTTGGTGTGAAGTTGTTTCTATTTACATTATTGCAAAGAACATTGCTGACTTACAACTGAGTCACCATAAGTACAATTGATAATTTGAAGAGAATAAAGTTGGATATATTTATTTCTTATTGAAGTACGACGGTTTCAGTTACGAGACACATTCATTTTTCAAATATACTGAAAAACTGAATAATCATGTACAATTACTACAAAAAATGCAATCAAGTAAAGAGGCTACGCAAATATTGATATATGACAACTTGGAACTCAATGAAATAAAGAGGGGGATGTACTTTTCCATTGTAATAAGATGCAGTATTCAGATACATGAGTGAAAATAAATCTGAACATTTTTGTTCTGATTCTCACGTTTCAGGTAATTTGTATGACGTCTATGGTCTCATCTCAAATAAATCAGACAACAATAACATAAAGACTGGTGTTGGGTGGTGAGGTTTGCGAACTTTCATGGTAGGGCCTCTCAAACTAGACAGGTAAAGGGAGAAGTCGGATGAAGAAGGGTAGTTCCCCTGTGGCATCGGGGGTTAGAATAACGCCGCGCTAAACCTTGACTGTTCTAACAGACAACTGAAAAAGAGGGCTTAATACAGTGGTGTCATGCAACCTATACCCAAGGTTGATAGGTGTGTGGGCCTCATCAAGCAGCACCAACGGAGTCTCTGGGGTACAGGCGACCTCTCAGAGTATTTAGCCTCAAATCCATACAGGAGGCGATATATTTGGACAACCCTTTCCCCACTGGGAAGGAGGAGGTTCCCACTGGGAAGGAGGAGGACTCTTCGAGTGACTTGCAATGAGAGTAGTACAAATCAACCCACATCACACTTCGGGAGCTTTGGCGGTCCTTACAAAGATTATGCAAAAGTTTGATATTGCTTTCAGACAAGAACCCTAGGGGAAAGTTCATAAGATTGAGAGAGAGTCGGAAAGGATTGAGGTCAGTTAAACTGAAGAGGGCTGATTAGAGAGGATCTGAGGAAATTGTCATTCCTTACGAAAGTCAGGAACCGTCATCAAGCAGGGATGTGTACGACTTAGTGAGAGCCTGACGAGTATACAGACACAACTCATAATTGGCAGTGATGCCAATGCACATCATTCGACCTGGTGGGCACTAACACCAAAAAAATATAGGCATTTACTACAGTTTATTATACCTAACAAACAATTTAGAAATTTTGAAAGAATGCAGACAACTTAATCATCCTAGTTTAGAGAAAATATGCCTAGAATATATTTAGAATGTTCATTGCCGTCATTCATTTATTATTCTGTCTATATTTCTCCAGGAATCAATAAGGAATAAAAATGTGTATGCTAAAAATTGTATTTGTCATTATTCAAGTACCTAGACGTTACATAATAATTATTGCTTTGAATAGGTTGTATTATGCATAAAATTTAAGATCAATTGTTATTTTGTTTTTGCTCAAAATATCGTTCACCATTAAATATTCTTTAACTATTGCGTTTAGTACTTTGTCATGGATGTCATAATCACGCAGAAAATAATTATTATTGTGCTGTCTAGGAAATTTCGGTTACATATATTTATGAGCATATCTATGAAAAGATTGTCATAGAAGTCTCGGGATTTACAGAGGGAATTATAGATAGAAGGGGTATCAAATGTGCAGCACAATATATGTTTCGTACATTACGTTTCAATAAATTTTTGTTATCAATTCTTGATGTGGATACCAGATCACAAAGGAGGAAGCTGTTGTTCTGGCAAAGGACTGAGTCAATACTTCTTTCACTGCTCTAGAATTATTTTGTGAATCTTTCTGTGGATTTTTCTGCGAAAAGGTCGATAAATCTATCGCCAAAGCTTCTGGCGTTGGGAAAAAAAGCCTAATATCATTAACGGGAATTCTTACGAAATACTGGCGACTGAGATTTCACCAATATATAAAATGGGCAAATTCAACAAAGAAAGTTGCCACTACTTTCACTTTCTCCTAGAGAAAAAAAATCGTTGCTGTTATTTGGGTTTCTTAAATGAAAAGTGTATGAAAATATGAGATGAAAATATTTGTTTAACTGCTAATGAAATGAATTTTTCAACATAGACTATTCATAGCAAATACACACAGTCCATTTAAATATAAATATCTTATTTATTTACAGTAAACGAATATTTTTCAATTATGGCACGGGCATTTTCTTCAATGAAAAATATTACTTTTATAAGAACACAAGCTTTCATGGCCTACGTCACGATTAAAAAGAACAAAATCCGGGCTAGTAGGCATTGGTTGAATGAAACCTTTCGTCTGCTACTGCGGCAGACATCTTCAGTGGTATGTGTGTTTACTGCTAGGACGAAAGTTGTATCTCGAAGTTTCAGCAACGAACGATCTATATAAATATTACTTTCACGTCAATACATTTTTATTCAGGATGAAATATGGTTTTTTAGTTATAGTTGTTAAGTACGGTATAAGTATTATAGTAATAGTAACTGTTTTTCAGGACCAATATATAAGAATATTTATCATTACCACACAATTATCTAGTTCTGATTGATGATAATGACTGAACCTATCACTTAGTTACTGGAAAATGTTATAAAAAACATAAAATAATAAGTTGATGAACGAATATAATGTTAGATATCCCATTTGTTCTAGACTGCGTTATGAGACTAGAGTTCGAAGCCAGCCTAGGTCATCCTACTTTTCATTTCAATTTTTCTTTATTTCTCATTGTTATATTTTTTGAATTTATTTTTTGTTTTAGGTACCAATGACTTTTGGATAATGGAAGCATGATCTACATGACCTAAAATGTGAAAATGCCAAAGATATGAATGGAAGCTTCATTGTTAATGTGGTAGAAACTAAAACAAAAGTACGAGGACATTGACAATTACCGGCAAATACTACGAAATTACTCAAAAATATATGAATCTCGGCCCACCCCATCTTTTTCCGTTAATTATTTTAATGGAAAATGCACAATCCAAAACATTGGTATTAATAAATTTGGTAATTTAGGGAAGCTAACAGCAACATATTTAAATCTACCTGATCTGAATTTTTATACAGGGTATTGTTTTCGAAGGACATCTGCAACCGTGTTAGTTAATGCGACTGTAAATTCAATTCAGTGGCGAAAGCCTACATTGAAAATTCGGTTCACAGAATGAAATCAGCATTTACAATACAATATTGAATTCTAATCAGGCTAACAATAATAATATAAATAGAATGTTTATAGTTGTTCCATGGTAATACCCGAAGTAATACTATTTAGAATTTTTTTAAATAAATACGAGTAAATAATGTTAATGTGTCCAATGCAAATATAATATTTTATAGTTCTTCATTATTTATCGGGTGTAGAAAAAAAAAGCCTATGCAACTCTCATGTAGGTTATTGCTCGTGTATCAATAGCGAACAACATTGACCAAATGAGACTGATCCGTCATCAGAAATGGGAGAAATCAAGAGTGTCGTCGTTATTCCCCATGCGCAATATATACTTTGATATATAAATGAATATTTCTTCAATAAGCTAGATATATACATATAATAGCAAATATTCAGTATACAATTATTTCAGGAAGAAATAGAGATACAATTATTAAAAAAAAACAACATTTGGTCTAAATAATTGCAAAGTCATGACAATAAAATTTATTTTACATTAATATGGCAAATAAAACGTTTTCATTTCACAAAATTCAAATCAAAATTTAAATGCCATTGAATAAAATGTGTCATTTATTAATATATCAATGTTAAACAAACACTTAATTTGGACCATATACTCAGGGAAATCTAAGCTCTGATCTGCAAAATGATCAAATTGAATATCTTAAAAAAATATATATTTTTCAGTTAGCCAGCTGTCCCTCCCCCCTACAAAAGGCAACTCTCAAAAGTCGAAACTTGTGCGAACTAAGGACTAACGAGGTCTTATCTTTTAACATGTGATTCCCTACACTGGTTGGACGATAGGAAGTGAAAATTGATAATTCAGCCTTGCGGTTCGAACCACCGGTTCATACAGCAGTGGATTCCCCCAAGTTCTTGAAGGGATAACATTAAGGCCTTTTAATAACAAGGAATTGCACCACAAGTCTCGAGGAGCTTTTTTTGTGTACAAAAGACCTTATAGGTCGAAGTATTACAATCTATAATCAATAAAAATACTGGCATATTGCTAAATACTATTTATTCTCAGTCAGTAACGCAATGATCTTATGATCCCAAAAGATCACAGCCATGTTAATTTATGATAAATACTAGAATAGTATCTTTCTCATCATTCTCAACATGTATTATTTCTAAATAATAAACCTATACATTATAATACCTGTATTCAATTTTCTTCTTTCACGAAGTCAGCAATTTGACGAATTCTGAAAAAAAATTAATTGTCATATTTCTTTGAATTACTAATAAATATCAATAGACAAGAACGCTACCTTCCGAAAAAGTGCCACCACCTTCAGAACAGTGAGAAAAGTGATGGCAGTTTTATTTACCCAAGTATTTTCCAAAAATAAATTTAGAAGTTGTTCATTTTGAGAACAGCAGAGATTTGGCATCATAAGTATTAGACTATCCTCAAGAGCGCTACAAAATGGATTATTGGAAGAGTATGTGTAGTCCGGTCAAATTAGACCAAAGAATAAGAGCAAGGCTACCTAAATTCCCAAGCTGATAATCAGTAAGATTGTTTAAAATATGATTAAAAATAACTTCAGACAAAAATTGTAGATCATGAAATTATCTACAAAAAATGTATCAATACTTTTTTCTACGAGCCACCATTTTTGAGATATAACGATTCAAAAAGTTGTAATTGTCATAATATGCATAAATAAACACAGTATGTACATCGACATTTTGGTTCCAGAGTTACTGTCGTAATTATAATGATTGCACGAGAAATACCAAAGCTGCAGAACAACGTAGTCGAGCTTTAGCAATATCTACATCAATTGATATTTTATAAGATGAAAATATGACAGTTCCAACTAGTCAACAAAAATTTCTTACAAATACTCACTATAAGTCTTGGTTCATTTCAAAGTTGAAAGAAAAATTTTCTGCTGAAAATATATTGGTAGAACAAGCTAATAATGATGCTGATGTATTGATAATTGAAACAGTAATAGAGCAATTCAATTTGACAAATACAACTATTGTTGGTGAAGATGTAGATTTACTGGTATTACTCACTTCTCGAACTCCAACCTGAAAAATCTATTTTCTTCTTGAAACCAGGAAAAGCTCAACATCAATCAGAAAATATGCATCAAAAAGTTAATCTACCTTTGCAAAGTGTCAAAATCACGTACTATTTTTACAAGCAATAACTGGCAGTGATATGACATCTGCATTTTACAGTTTTCAAAATTTTTGAAAAACATAAGTTTTTAAAAATAATAATTCAACTCGACAAGAAATTATCACTAATGGCATTCGCTTTCTTCTTTCTACGTACGGAGCTCCTGCTTAGATAAGTTTAGATATGCATGTTTCGTTAAAAATACCAAAAGTAAAAAACAAGTACAATTACCTTGTCTTCCTCCAACCTCAGTTGGTGCTCATCTACATCTTTTTCGGGTATATTACCAAGTTCAAGTGTGGCTTGGATATCAGCTATACCCTATAGACTGGGGTTAGAAGTTGGTAAACAATTCATTAGAACTAGTCCAAACTTTACATCCACCTGCGCCAGAAAAACTACTGAACACAATTTTTTGCAACTGCAAAAAGGGGTGCAGTGCTAAATGTGGTTGCAAAAAGTCGGACTGTTTTGTTCTCTAGCATGTACACATTGTCAAGGCCGGTCGTGCTCTAATATTGAATCACCAACAGTGGTGGATCCGTTTGATTCCAAAGAGGCGACATGCGATACATCGCTATTAACGCAGTTTATGTGTACTCAGGATGAAGATGAAGGAGAACAAGAAAAAGATCAAGAAGAAAAACAAGAAGAAGAATTTGAAAGTTATGACTCGAACGATTAAATTTTAGTACTTTTTCAGTCCTTCTCAATCTCTGCTAATATCCATTATTTTGCAATAGTTTCAAATTAAATAGTACGACAACTGACCCGTGGAATAGACCTACTAGGGAAATCACGTCAAAAAATGTGCTAAGTAAACTACCTCATAGGTGGCGTGGAAACATATGCATATTATGACGACTACAACTTTTACAACTTTTTGAATCGTTATATCTCAAAAAGGGTGATTCGTAGGAAAAAGTATTGATGCATTTTTTGTAGATAATTTTTACATGAAGTATTTTTATAATAAAACTTACCATTTTGCTGAAAATCTCATTTTTTTACTTTTGACCTTGATTAAAAATATTTTCATACAGGAGAAAGATGGGGAACTTTCAAATTTCATTTTGAATCATATTTTATTAAACAATATTACTGATTTTCAGCTTGGTGGGAATTTAGGTAGCTTCGAATATCTATATTGACCGGACTACGTAACAGAAAACTAAAGAGCTACATTGTCGGTTCGATTCATTCATAGGTAGACCACACAGTCATTGGAAATATATTCAATAAATAAATAGTATAAAGAAACAACACTTGTTTACGATATGATCTATGAAGAATGTGACGCATTTATTGACCTTCTTTGGATATTTTCACCTTCCACAATCTGAAAAATATGATAAAATAGAAATCCAAGAAAATGTTTTCAAGGCATTAGATGCTGAAAAGTGCAATCGCTTCATGAAATTGTAGCGGATTGAATTTTTCACTAAATCTTCATTTTATTATTGAAGAATAAGCTATGAAAAACCTGAGTAAATTTGATTTGGGAATTTGTATTATTCAAAAATATAAAAAAAAACCTTCATGATGAACTTTTTTTCTGAAGTTCAAAAAATCACTCACAAGCAGCGCTAGAAGTTCGGTAGGTACAAACACTGCCTAATCCTCATATAAATATATGATAGAGTACAATTAAAAAAGAATGTTTTTTAACAGAAAAAATGTTCCTGGAGCAGAACTAAAATTTGCAATTGTAAAGAATGACAATGTTGTAACATTAAGACATTGGCTTGCATGCCGTAATTTAAAAGTAACTGGAAAAACAGTTAATTACTAGACGGGTTAGTATACAGACTCTAGTAAAAGGGTAGCGGTAAATTCAAACTGTAATAAAAGAAATTTAAAATAATTATGAATTTCAGATTTATTTCCGAGTCAAATATGAATCAAATGTAGATGGTAATGAAATACATTTAATTGAATATAATAAATGAATATAATTTATGTAAAGAGAAATGAAAACTTCTGTTTTTGACCACTTTTATTTGTAACTAACGTTACTGCAGTTTCGTCCTATATGGACATTTTCAAACTTAGTAACGCAGTAATGTTAGTTACAAATAAAAGTGGTAAAAAACATAGAAATTTTCATTTCTCTTTTCATCATGATCTCCTACCAC
>WOGN01010915.1:0-10220 GCA_015342105.1 Leptinotarsa texana | reverse complement strand
ATTAAAATATATGTTATTATATCAATGTTAATGTGGGTGGGTGTTATTGGAGTCCAATAGTCCTTTATGGAATGAGGAGTGAATTTGGTGATTGAAAATAATAAATTGGTCAAAATGTGAGGATGCATTATCGGACAGTATTTTGAAGGTCTTTAAAATTCATTAATTATGAACAGTATCCACACATAAAAAAATATCATCGAAAACATTCAACGAAATTATTTTTAAATCAAGTTATACACGGACAAAATCCGAAAATACGAAAAACAAAAAGAGTGTATAATTTATCTTGTTCCTGCGGAAAATGTTATATAGGTGAAACTTGAAGACTCCTAAATGTAAGAAAAATGAACATCGTGAACGAATAAATAGAAGATAAACAACAGGATAGGGGACAGCGGAGTATACTTTGAAATGAACTGGTGAACACGCAATTAAATTCAATGAAATAAAATCAATGACCAAATACTTCAGCCAAAAAACCAATGTATTTCAAGTAACTCTGTGAAAATGGATGGCACTTGGTTACCACTGCTATCCGAGAAGTTGACGAAAATATCAACGTAAAATATGATTTCTCGGCAAACATCTCATTCTCAAATGTTAATATGCAAATTCTTCCGCGGCGTGTAAATCGTGAGATAGACAAAAAAATATTTGAACAAAAGTAAAGGGGATGTATAAGAAAGTTATCATTATTTTCAGTAAAGAATACAATGAAATAATGAAAATTAATTACCAAAGACAAATTTATACTGAATAAGGACATTTGCTATTGAATTCTTTAAAAATGGTTGGAATAATTTGATTGTTGAGTGTACATTTGGTATATATTTAAATAAAATGAAGATTATTGAGCTATATGTTATCATTGAAAAATTTCACACATTTCAGAAATTTGTGATGTGGCACACCAGTATCTTTATTCAACTCATCCTTTTTAACATGTTATCGTTGAAACCCAATGTTAGGAGCTTTGCCATGAAAAGTCATGTTGGTATTCATTAATTATGCTTATTATATCAAATTTAACTTTTTTATTTATCAAACAGTCTTCACCTGCCGGACTGAGTCATGGCCGGTGAGAAGTCTTTACCTCAAGATATGCAGTAGATGTGTAGAAATCTGTTATCCGTCTGTTAGATTATTTGAGCCGTACTACGTAAAATTGCAAACAAAAGTTTCTATCCTTTTTTTTACATGCTATATATTAGCTTCATCTGTATGTATGTTTTTTTGTAACTCGCATTTTCATTTCATATCGGGATCTGTATTTGACAGAATTATCGACATTATTGCTTGATCTATTCGCGAGAAGATGGCGCTGTACGTAACCTCCTTGATATATCGACTTTATTGCTTGATCTATTCGAGGGCAGATGGCGCTGTACGTAACCTGCTGCCTAATTTGAAACCCTCCTTTGCGCGCCTACTACCTTGGGCTTGGTAGCTGATTTTCAGGCTCTCTCTCCGGAATCGGAAAATATCAATGGTGATTTTTTTAAACAATATACGGCTGACACAGCCCAAAGTTTAGATAAAATAAATATAGTTTTAAAAGGCAAAGAAACACGCTTTTTCAATATGAAAAAATAATTAAAAATAAATATAGTTTAGAAAATTAAAAAACGCGATCAAAGAACATCGAACTAAAAAGTTGAAAATATTTTTTTTCAAATAAAATTAAAACAATAACTACTAGTATTATTGTGAATGAAGAGTGGGCACTTCGGGCCTAATTTTTTATATCAGACGCCCGTCGCTTTTTTCACAATAATACTAGTATTTTTTGTTTGTTATTGTTCTGAGCTTATTAAAAAAAATCAACTTCTTTGTTCTTCAAAGCGTGTTTTTTAAGTTTTTCTAAACTATATTTATTCAAATAATACTCGTAAAAATTTTGAAATGGTTTCACATCTAGCAGCTTATTCTCCATTGAATATTGGCAAACTGATACATACATTATTTTTTGTTTGAAATTTTTTGATGTAATTCATCCACGATTACAGATGAATTAGGGAAATATATTTTTCCAGATTTATTTCAAAGATTTTCAATGACATGTTTCTCTAGTTATTTCATATGACTCTTAGGGTCAAGTAGTATCCTGAAAGCGATTTTCTTGAGGAGCTGAATGTGATAGCTATGGGGACAAATAGAGGCTCCTATTTATGAAACTTATGTACTGGATATGAATGACTTGAGGAATCGAATAATTGACAACTGCAATGTCATGAGGAAAAACTCCGAGTACTTTCGAACTCATCAGACAATCTATGACAAATCGATTGCACTAGTGTACTTTATCAGAAGGTGGACATTTTTCTCATTCACTTCAAGGTCTAAATTATTTATTATTAACTTCTGGTTTTAATTTCCCAAGAACGAAGCTTGATATGAAGAAAATACAAGCGACAAAAAGTTGTATATTCAGTCGTTCGATAAAAAAAATACTACATAAAACTGCATGTCGTTCTTTTTTTCTCCAATATTGTTGGTTGTGGTGCCCAATGAGATGCCACTAGACCTGATCAGTTCAATCTAGTTTGGGCACTAAATGTCTCATTGATTTTAATAACGGTAGCAAATTTCTACTGAATCGATGTAAGGATATTTATGATATTTTATAAATAACTTTTTTTTTTAACTTTAACGCCCTGTATGTCAGTAACGAAAGAACTCCGGACATATGTTCATGATTTTTTTCCAGAAACAACCCAACGAATTACCATCTGAAGTTTCGTACCGTATTTAGGAGACACTCTGTATATGAAACAATATGGGAACATAGGCTTGCATTGCCAGGAGTCACGATTGAAGACAATAAAATACGGGCGTGCAGGTCGTAGTCTCTGCAACAAATGATTTGCTACATTATTTACTGATCATTCAAACAGCATATCAGAGCAGTCATTGGACTGTTAATATAAACTAACATGATACACACGTTGCATATTCTGCTGGTAGTAGAAATTCTGGAGAGCCTGAAGCATCAGTTGTTTTACAAAGCATGCAGTAATCGATTTACAAAGATGTATTACCGTTTAGCACGTAACTGAACTAATTAGTTATTTGAAACAAGGAGAATTCATGAACTGAACCCTCTAAGTTTTAAATTAGTACTACGGATGATAGGGATATAACATAGAAACTTAATAGTTATGAACAGCATTTGCTTGATTCACGTTGAGGAAATCATTTTTTCAGCATTTAAAAAATTAATATGCATCAAAAAAATATATGTGAATATGAAAGGTCAGTAGAAATCCAAAGAATGTGACTTTGGTGAGATTCATTTTGAATAATCATAAAATCTAGAACTTTGTCCCATTTGTATATGAATAGAAGCGTACTTGCTCCATAACGAACTAGAGGTGACCTGATTTATTGAAAGCCAAACAAGACACAAATTGTAAGAAATTGTGAAATTCCAGAGTGATCACAAATATAAGAGTATTGAAAAAAAAATTTTTTTCAATTCAAAATTAAGTAAGAATAGTTTTCGTGAAAGTATGTTTCAAAATCATATATCTTTTATGATATTGTTCGTGAATAGGAAAGCCTTGTGTGAATTGACGGTGAACCAGTCCGTCACGTATTTCTGATCTGATTGTCCGAAGAAAAAATCTTGTTGACAATGCTAGTAAGTAAGTATAAAATAAAATACATAAATGTGCTATGGATGTAAAAATATAAACAAAATATAGTTCACTTAAATATAAAAAACACAGAATGAAAACAATAAACAATGGTTGAAACAGATACACACATGAAACACGCACGGTATGCAACTTAGTCAAACTATAGTAGGGTTCACTACTCAAAAACTCATTTATCATTTACCTTTATTGATTGGGTTAACATCTGTCTCTTTAGAGCAGCTTGGAAGATGGTTATTGTAAAATAAGGAGTACAAACTGAATAGAAAACGTGTTCTTTATATAATCCAATCTTCATATAAAAGTAGTTATTTATTTCCTAATATTGACAAGAAAACAAAAAAAATACATATACCAGAATGGACAAGGAAAATACCCAAAGCAGCAAATCACATTTTTGTATTTAAATACTTGTCAAGAGTATAAAAACTTAAACACTTCCCGTGAGAGTATCTAAAGGAGAGAGACACATCTCCAACCTTTTTTCGATGTTACAGACTGTCAAGCGTCTCCAATCAGGAAGATGTTTTTTTCTGGATATGCCTGAGAGGAAAGCTTCATACATGAACACAATAAGCAAAGGAAAGTCTGATATGAGCTTTATGAAGCATCAAAAGTTTCTGAGGTGTGTACAGTTTTCTTTGCAATTCCAGCGATATGATGGTGCCAAGACATATTGGTGTCCATTTCAACCTCCAATAAAGTTATCAAAGCAGAAAGCGGAATTGTTTACAGCCCGTTAAGGTTAACCAAACTCCGCTATTACAAAAATACCAACGAAGAAATATTTTGGAAAATGTCATTTCATTCTGAATCAAAACTTTCTATGTATGGAGCAAGCATTATTCTAACAAATTTTTGATATGGATCTTGATAAGTGAATGTGTTTTGTGAATGTGTTGTGATATTCTCTCGTTTTGACTTCTCTATCAGTCATTCCATCTGAAAAACAATTCATTGAAAAAAACACTTTATAGTGAGGTTTTCACTGAACAGTTTAACAAAAACGCAACATTTGTGTCGATGCAATACCTTCCTTAAGCGTGTTTTTACTCAGTGTTTCTTAATACGTTATGGATTTTCAACAAGTATCGGCCAATTCCATTATATATAGAAAAAACAATATCGAAGCTGAGAACAAGAAGCAAAAGTGTTATTTGATACGACCTTCACTATTTTTTTTATCTTCAGTAGCAATAAACTATCAAGGAAATTTTGAGATGTCTCCTTGAGAGAAAAGTGGAAAACTCATGGAGAGAAGAAGATAGCGATTAATACAAAATGATCTCTCTACACAAATGTGTAGATCATTGATGAAATTTTTTTCAACCGCAGATTGGAAGTAAAAAAATTATCGAAACAACTACAGTCATATCGACATTGAATTACATCAAATACTACTATTATTTGATTATGGAGTTGAAAGAAAATCACTTTTTTCCATTTAGTTTGCACTAGAAACATCCGATCATCCTCAAGGTATGCTTCTGGATGAGTTTCTTCAGCAGCAGTTGATCCCCCATCTGTAGGATCGACGTAAGGCTCAATTCCCAAGTCGGTTACTTGCACAGTCAAGCTTCTTTTTGAACGTTTGAAAACGAAAACGAATGCATTTTTCGAAGGTTATGACATTCATGTCGCCGGAAGAGACAAATCTATTTCTGTCGTCGTAAAAAATCCATTCGGTCTTTGATTTGACCCTAGGAATTTCGTTTCGTTGAAAGAATAGCATTTTTCAGAGGAGTCACCTCAACAGTAGGGGGTGGAATACCACCATCTTGTAAGCACATTGGATGACTTTCATTCAATGGTTGATTTCATCCATTATCGTCCTTGGAGTGAAGTTGTGGTGTTGAATTTATATGGAAATATTCGGGAGCACGGCAGTGCTGAGTGAATTTTATTTAAAGGCATTGGTATCAGTTCCTATCTTGTGAGTTACTCACTATTAGAGGTCGAGATATATTACTTCATCTACATCTAGCAACGGGTTACATCACCCATATAAAAACATTTCAAACTATCTGAGAGTTTCCAGAATATTCCATAGCATTCGATACTGTTCTGAAATGTTTCTGAATCAGCTGGATTTTTCCTGGATGTTTTCGAACGTTTTCAACTATTTCAGAACATTCCACAACATTCTAGAATATTCCGGTATATTCTGAAATGCTCTTAAACGGTCTTCTTCGTTTTGAAGTGTTTCATAATTTTTTAGATGGCCGAAAGTTTACCCCTTGTAATTTCAACTAAGCCTTTCGGGTAGAAACAAAAATTATTTTCATTCATGTAATTTATCATTCCACAATGATCTGGGAGAATCCAAGCATTCCAGACTATTGCCGAACATTTTATTATGTTCGGAAATGTTGAAGAACCCCTTTGAATACTTTCAACTGTTATGCATTTCTCCAAAGTTGTCTAGAGGGCGGAATTTCTAGTTCTTATATCTTAAATCACCCCATTTTGATAACATTCGTCATATTCGGGAGGTAGAAGTCTATTATAATATGTATTTCTCATGCGGTTATTAAAATGTGCGCAAATGAACTCGCACCAGTATATTGCAGACTTTTCAACCCGTCTTACAAGAAATGAGTTTTTCCTTCTTGTTGTTTTTGAAAAGGGCAAGGAAACTCTTTCAAATAACTATAGACCAGACGCTTTGTTATCAGTGATATCAAAAATCGTGATGAAAGTCATTAACCACCATTTCACTCTACAGTGTGTTTCACTTCTCATGGAAACACCCCCGTATCTTCCGTAATATTCAAGGTGGAACGATGAAACTCTCTGTACTGATGGAAATACTAAAAATGCACCTACCACCTGAATGGGGTTGGCCAAAGTGATACACATGTCCGCCACTAGCGATGGAACACCCCATTTTTACGGTAAAATATATTAGGAAGCAAAATAGGCTAAAAATTTCTACAGATTCGTGATCAGGACTATCAACTCACTACGTAACACTGTTTTCCTGAAAAAATTTCAGTCCTGAAGAATCCCAATTTGTCTCACTTTTTGTGGAAACACCCCCGTATCTTTCGTAATATGTTTTACCGTAAAAATGGGTTGTTCCATCGCGAGTGGTGGACAGTGTATATCACTTTGGCCAACCCCATTCAGATGTTGAGTGCATTTTGAATATTTCCATCAGTCCTGAGAGTTTCATCGTTCTACCTCAAATATTACGGAAGATACGGCGGTGTGTCCATGAAAAGTGAGACACACTGTATAATGATTTGGGATGTTTGAAAATGTTTCCGAATAATTCACCAAATTCTAGATATGATTTGAGTTCCAAGATGCTTTGGAATGCTGAGTAATGCTCAACCATTCTCTCGAATGTTCCATACTGTTCCAGAACTATCTGTTAGGTGAACGTTCCAGTCCCTTCATCCTTTTTCAAGTAAAAACTGAATGCTTTTACACGAACGAAGTTTAAAGTCACTGCGGCATATGACTTCTTTGAAAATTTCACAATAACCTGGGACATTCCGGAATATTTGCAAACATTCTCCAGGTTATTATTGAAAAATTTCAGCTGAATATTTTGAAATGATTTCAAATACTCTCGAATGTTCTAGACTGCCTAGCAACTCTCTAGAGAGCAACACTTTCAGCTTCTATACCCCAAATTATCAGTAAATTGAATAAAACTGGCGATCATTGACGAAAATTTATATAAAGAATTTCTGATAACAATTCTATGATCTCCATTCACTACTAAATGTTTAAAAATAGCGACAAGTGTTTGCTATAAAATAGCTTTATCAAGCAGGATTTGTTTGTGATCCTTCCATAGTAATAGTAAGTGTATTAGTGAATATTCGTAAAGTGAGATATAAACTGTTCAGCCAATAACTATTCCTCATTTGTTGCTCTCAGACAAAGTTTTGATGATTTTTTAGCATATCTACAGTGTGAAACTTTGTGCGGAGTGGGCTATTCTTCAAAACTTGTACTTCACTGAAAACTGAAATGATTCTGGACTTGTACGGTAGTTGCCTTAAGTTCAGGCCTCGTTCATTTTTCCGCTGCTAATCGCAAAAGCCTTGGCTTCGCAGCTTTACTCATCATTGATATTCGAATAATCACATAAAGGTTATTGTGTATTTGTATATTGTGTGTAGTATGTATTTCAGCACTGAAGTAACTGATGCGGAAAATATTGATTGGTTCGTTGAAGAAAATAATGTCCTGTGAATATGTACTGACAGGCTGGAAAGTTCATAGGCTAACACAAATAGATGGCGCTACAAAAATCAAATCCATATGCTTTTCAGTTAACCCTAACCTTCAAAGTATACGTGTACAAATTTCACAGCTGTAGGACTAGCGGATTGTGGGATAGAATATTTTGACTGAAGCAACTTTTGTTAGTTTGTAGAAAATGTATAAAAAGGAAATATGCATTGATTACTGCTTGACAAAAAAGTACTATTGAAGCAAGGGCTTGGCTTGATATATATTATTTGGACTTGACACCAGGAAAATCAACCGTTGAGAAGAGGTTTTTCAAGTTTTAACGGGGTGAAATGAGCACTGAGAATAAAGCACGCAAAGGTTGTTCGACGAAAACATCAAAAAAGTCCACACTTTTGGATGACCAGAAACTAAAGTTGATTCAGATAGCTGAGACTCCAAGGATATCAAAGAAAACTTGTTGGAAATATCGTGCAGGACCAAAAACAACAACGAATTGATGATTCTAAGTAGTATTTGAAACCGTTCCACTATTGAATATCCGAACTCATGCATGTAGCAATAGATGAAATGTTGCTTCATCATTCAACACCAGAATCAAAACGATACGTACGTGGTGAACTGACTCCAAAGCGTGCAAAAAGGCAACAGTCGGCTGGCTAGGTAATAGTATCAGTATCCATTATATGAAGTGGAGAAGATCCCATTTGAAGTAAATAAAACGTGACGTTTTCAAGACGACGTTTTCGAATTGCATCGGCATCCACCATATTCTTCAAATCTGGCACCCAGCGACTTTTTCCTGATGTCATAACTCAAATGAATGCCCGCTGGAGAAAAAATTGGCACCGGTGAATGCTCTGTACTGTTCCAGAACTTTCTGTTGAGTGAACATTACAGCCCCTTCATCCTTTTTCAAGTATGGAATGAAAAAATCAAATTCCATCAATTTTTTTCTCTATATTACCTGCAAACATTTCAACTTTTTTGGAAGTTTGGATCAGAACTGAAATAAAACTTCAATTTTCAATGATCATCTTTGAGTTGCAATATCGAGTACCACTAAAAACCATTATCTGATGTGAAATGTAAACCGACTGATTACCTAGTTACCAGTCAACTGTTTCATGAACAAACAATGTCCCAATCGCGACAAAATCGACAGTAATCATCAATAGATTTTGCAGGGCGATGACAAAATTCTCCATTGTTGAACCAAACAACGGAGCGGTCTTGAAATGAATACGAACCGTTTCCGCGGTGACAGATTCAATCCCAGTTACATCACATGCAAAACAATGGGGGGCTGATTGGTTCGACACGACATTTATTTGCCACGGAGCGGAAAGAAACACAATAGTTGATTTTACATTTCTTGGTTTTCCATGCCGGAATTGAGGTTTTTTGTTAGTTTCACTAGGAAGAGCCAATGGATGTTGTTGATGAAAACCTTTGATCAGCAAAACGATATTGTTTGTCTACCAAACAGATTGCAACCGAGATCTAAGAGTTCCAACATTTATTTGCAATATGGTCATAATATCTGAAAATGAATTGGGAAAGGAAAAATAATTCAACAAAAAAGTCTGAGAAGAATAGAAGATGAGTTCACGAGAAAGCAAATTAGAATTGAATTTCAAATTAAAAGTTTGGAAACAGGATTATAAACAAACTATAATTTATTACCAACTGACATACTTACTCTCAGATATCGCATCATAGTCTTATTAAAGTTTTTTGAGTATCATAATCAGACATTTTTCATCTTCACTTCTTCCTCTTCACCGTTCACCTAGGATAAAAACCTTACCTTCTTTTTATATTCGACTACCCATTTGGACTATGTTGAATTATATGATTGGAAGTCAGTAATGACTAAATCTTCAGTCAAATTATTTGGAAGTCTCGTTGTTTAACGAGAAATTGATGAATGATGTGAAAAATGAAAATTCACTTCATTTTTTCAACAGACCATGTATACCTTGTTTCCAAGATCACTCCTCTACGAACTTAGTCGCTCAGAAATGGTTCGTTTTATTTCAGAAAAACCATCATATGTCCGATAAAATATTAATATCCATGTTACCTTGATACTTGGTATCCACCACAACATAATAAAATAAAATAGAATAGTTCATTAACTACGTTACATTTTCATGTTTGTAGCAAGCCAAGTGTATAGGTTTCTTCAAATAAACATATAAAACGAAGAAGTGAATTGTAAAAATGCAAAAATATTAAGCAACGCTGGGGTTGCCTACGTACATATACAGTGTCACACATAAAGTTCGCGACATATGGAAATTTTTTTCATTAATAGATATAATGAAAATTTGGCTTGGCAGTTAGTTT
>WOGN01010914.1:0-10220 GCA_015342105.1 Leptinotarsa texana | reverse complement strand
TGTACCAAATATGCCAAAGATGTCTACAAAATTATCTCAGTTATTATTAAAAAACTGATTATTTTTGAAAACTTTGCCACCCTGTATCTCAAAAGTTAAGGCGTTTAGGACATACGTCTATAGAAAGTTTTTTTCTTAAAATGGGTCTAAGAATCACCTCCTCAAATATTAGCATGTGTTTAAGGAACACCCTGTACAATCGATCCCACTTTTCATTGAAAATATTGGGGTTGTGATACCCCCTCGCTAGGAGGTTGAAGGCACGAGTTAAAACATATGTTTCAAATGTGTACCCCTTGAATGTATATTGTAATCATAGAAGCCGAAATATCACCTTGTTTAGTTCAAGTAAACGATATAGTGCAACCTATATAGAAATAGATATGATATGAAAGTTTCCAATCTCCATATAGTCTTTTTCAACTGAAATTACTTTTTTAATCCTGTTCTGCCAGTCTTCTTCAGTAATATTAAAATAGGGGGAACTCTCAGTACGGTGTGTCCATACTTTTCGCAGAAATAGTCTTAAGGGAATACACTTTTTTAAATGTTAAAAGTTTGACTTAGAGTTTTTGTCGCAGTAGTTTTGAAAATGCCTTGCATTTTCAATATGTATGGGATATAGCACCTAAATGTATAACAGTGTTTTTTAATATTCGGTCATGGATATTTACGTGATATGGAGCCAATTTCTGATTTAGTTGAGTTGTATGTGTATATAATTGAATAAATACAATGATTCACTGTCTCTTTATGACACTATCACTGAAAGAAGTTCTCATTCTGAAAGAGTGAAAAAATGTACTGAGATCGTGGTTTCGAAATACAGTTTTTTTGGTACGAGTCTCAATATTGGCATGACATGACAAAGCTTTTGATGAGATTTGTCATATTAGAAAGAAAGAGAGAGAGAAAGAGAGTATGTGTTTATTATCCAATATACAGGACCTTATGGACAAACACTGATAAAAAAGAGAACATGTAAATAACTTCATTCAGATAAAAAAACAATTACATAATTACATGAAAATAATACATATAAATAATCACATCTAGGTAAAAGTACACATATATTAAAAATAAGTACCGTCAATTTCATATCGTTTTGTCATTGAAATATTCTGTCAGATTGTAATAGGCTTTAGATGCCAGTCTTTTTCCTAGAAGTTTTAAGAGAATCCATGTTTCTTATATCTCGAAGAAGTTTATTATATATTTTGACACCGACGTAAATTATTTAGTCTTTGTTCAGTGAAGATTTAGGGATGATCAATGATAAATTCATTGCATTCCGTGCAGTGCGATTGTTATTTTCATATAAAGATTTATTCCTGTTAATGAGATATGTAGCCTCTAAAACGTAGACTGAGGTTAGTGTCAGTATTCCATATTTCAGGAAAAGAGGTTTGCAGGAACTCAAGCTTTTCACTTGGCACAAATACTTCAAGTTTGACTCAATGAGAGCCAAATAGACATGTCAATATGATTTCATAATTTCAAATTGGTATCTATGTTTAGTACCAAGAACTTTATTTTGTTTTCAGATGATATAGAGTCAGCACCTAATTCTACAGGAGAAGACATTTGAAACAAAAAAAAATTATTGAAATTTAAACATAGATAATTTGCATCGCATCACGACTTAATTTTTTGTAGGTGTCTTGTACTATTATTTCGAAGCACTTCAGAGTGCCATAGAATGGTACTATCGTCGGCAAATGAAGTGAAGAAACCAGATATATCTAAGAGGAAAATATCATTTATATAAAGTAGAAATAGATTGGACCTAAAACTGATCCTTGGGGTACTTCCCAACTAACTTCCATCCACTTCAGGGCCATGTATCTTATACCGTAGTGAGAGAGTTTCTGCAGTTATAATGTGTGATAGACACAGTATTATTAAAATTTTAATATTGCGTTTTTTGCTTGACCCACTCGATGTGTTTGATTCTGTGAAGCAGTAACTGCAAATAAAGACTCTCTTTTCATAATATCACACACGAATAATCGTCCTAAAACCAAACCTTGGGGCCATCCTGAATAAATCATCGGAACAAAGATTACCAGTACATTAATCGCCGCATATTGTTTCTGTCCTAAAGTTTGATTCTCACGTGGGCGAAAAAACTTCGGTGCCGTTACCCAAAGTTTCTGTTGTGCCGCCTCCCGATACCGGTAGCGCCGGCGTGCGACTTGTATTCATATAAAAGGGCTCGGGAGAAACTGCGAACAGTCTCAACTTCGTTATAGTTTCAACAGGTGAATACAGAGTGACCCTCCACACAAAAAAATCGTAAGTTTACAAAGTTTTTTTTGTTTCGCTTGCAGCGCTTTTCGAAGAAAGTAATTTTTTTGTGAAAGTTCACAACGGACGGATTTTTATGATACTTTTATGTAAACTGACAGTTGATTACTTTTTGATTATTAATTAACATCTTAAAGATAAATTCAAGGTGGGACAGACACATAATGTGAAACTCAAAAATCTACACAGGAATAATATAATTTTTTACTTATCTGAAAAAAGTGTTGCTCATGTAATAAATTCTGAGAAAAAGTTTAGTGAAAACAAAAATTGCTAATATGAAGTGATAAAATGATAAAAACCATCAGATGTTTAAATCTGAAATCTTCATAATCTGAACACAAAATTTCCTTAGGAACGATTGAATAAGTGATTTTTTATACATCTGAAAATTGTAATATTAGTGAATTATCCGCAATAAATGTCACAAAAGGATTGAAAATGAAAAAGATACAAAAATTAAACGGATCTGGAAGGATGGCGCGACTTGTTTGATAAAAAGTTATTCGAATTAAAAAAGCATGTTGTCACCCAGTAGTGCATCAAAAGAAGTATTGAAAATTTCTGGAACAAATATTTTTTAAAGATCTTCAGTAAGCTTAATGAACGTAAAGCTCTGAATGACCTTCAGAATTTCTATGTAGGAACTTTGATACTTTTTTGAATATTCAACACTTTTAAAATTGGTGTATTAAAAACCGCAGAATTTTATGGAGCAAAGCACATATGCCTAAATTTTTATATTCTGTCCAATCAGCATGTAACTTATAATACTGATGAATATTGAAAAATTACTCTGAAACAAAAGTATGTTTACTTTCAATATTAGAAGACCTGAAGACCACATCAAACAAAAATGCTACCTTAACTTTAAAAATTTACTACGTATAACAATATCAATGCAATTGCAACTTACCTGTAGGACCGTTTGAATTTATTTTGTTGAGCGATAGCTTCAACTTTGTGAGCTTCTGAGCTATAGATTTGAATTTTATGGTGTATAAGTCAATTATGATGTGCACGAAATACTTGAAGTAACTAACGTATTCAATCTGACAAGAAATAATATTATATCAGTCAACATAGCTCTCCAATTATTACCATTCTATACCATACCATATTGAATGTAACCATGTTTTTAATGTTGAAAAGGGTATCCTCTCAAAAGATGAATTCATGATATCGCAGACTCTTCTGTAGATCTATAAAAAAACAAAATTTTGGCTTTCTACTTCTTCATCCTCATTGAAAATATTTGTGGGAATCTTCCAAAGAAAGGATGGTAGCAAAATCAACGATTTACAGTGTTTTCAGGCAGAAATGAAAGAAAGCCCTTTCGAAACAACTTCTTTCGTATAACCAGTGCACGAAAGGAAACTACTTTTGAAACAACTATTGAATGAACATTGAATTATACCGGAAAACCTTTTTCTCATTCAGCTTGTACGCCAAAAATTCGTTATGGAATTGAATCAGATATCATCAGCAGGATTGCTACACAATATAGTAGTAGAGGAAAAATTTCACTTACACGGAACACTGCCATCCTCAATGGCGAAAATTCGATATTTCCTAATAAGACTTGCCTTATTGCATCTTCAGCCTCAATCTGGATATCTGATTCAATTTCATAACAAATGTTTGGAGTACAAAACCGAATAGAAAAAATTATTTTTTTATAAAACAATGTTCATATGAGAGTAGTTGTTTCAAGAGAGCTTTTTCTTCTAGTTCTTATCTCAAAGTTACTTCTTTGCATGATCTTTACATCTTTTTAAATAGTTCAATTTGAAATAAAATGCTTTCATCCATTCCTTGGAGGATTTCCACATTTTTTTTGCATGAAGATGGGGAAGTAAAAATTCAAAACCTTTCATTATCAAAAAAATAATCTCTCCTAAAAATATACCCTTTTCAATTCAGGAACCATATATTTTGATCTTTTGTTATCGTGTTTTGAATTTTTCCGTCCATATTCAGATTATTCAAAAATGAGAAATTTATCAACACATGAAATCATAAATTACACACAAACAAGAGTGAAAGACAACTTCGCTGAATTCAATGATAGTTTAACAGGATTACCGATCTGCTTTTCGGTACGGATTTGTCTTTAGGTGAGAAAATTTGCTGCGCTCTTCGATTTTTTTGCTTTTAGTTCAATCTGATCATCTGAGGTGAATTCTTAGGATTTCCATACGAACTCGTATATGTTCCTCAGGTGATTTCATGCATAAAATAACAGATTTGGATTATTGAAACCAAAGCTCAATTTTTCGTAGATGAGATTTATAGTGACTTTTATGGATACTACTGGTTTTCTGCCAATAATGTACCAGTATACGAATATCAACAATAAGGAAGGACAAAATGGTCAAGGCTTTCGCGGCCAAGTTTTTCAATGTAGTTATTTTCCGGGTTTGAAGGCCGTGGAATTCCTTCCTGACGTTTCGGTGGCGAGAGTAGTTATCTTATATATCCTGAGTTGAGACCTCCAAAAACGCTCATTTATCACTAAAACAAATATGGACGATGTGTGTTTTCTGACAATCAATCTCCTCTATGACTGTATTTATTCAAGGTTCATAACATTCCCATAACTTCATATTACTTGGTGTGAAAAGTGGCTAAAAAAAACTTCACGACTCATTTCATCGTTCATTTGTAAGTAATGCCTGGCACTGAAATATCGGTATATTTGATGTGGAGTAAACTAATTGGGAAACCACTGAACTATTTCTGATCATATCAAAATATAGTTGAACATAAGAATCACTGAAAATATCTCAGAATAAGACAAGTGAATTAATTTTTCATCTGAATATTAACTATTTTAATAATTCATTATTATTGATTTGGTTTCCAAACCTGATCCATCAGATGTAAAACTTGGTTAATTCTTCGTTCATTCAACGAATAGCAATCTTGAGAAGCATCCAGGTGATCTGTGTGAAAAAAGTTAATGAGTTCTTGAATATCAACGTGCAACTTCTGAAAGGATGTTCAGATTTTATTTCTTGTATTTGCGAAGAGTAAAAACTTAAAGTCGTCTCCACAATTTATTATCGCACTCAGACGTTAGAACGAAAAAACCATCAATCAGTACATGTTTTGAACCTATATAGGATCATCATCAGCTATATTTAAAATTATGGAGAAGAACATATTTTATTCTATAATGGAGAAGAGAAAATTGTCACATGGCACCAATGAACAAATGGTCACAATGACATGTTAATGAAAAAAAAAACATTTTCGAGGTAGTAAAAACGACGGAAGTTTATTACATCATATCTATAAAAGATTGAACTCTGGGATGTTTGAAGCCTTTTTACCCACTCTTTAACATCGAAATCATCGAACGGTACATGACGACTTATAATGAAAGATATCCTTACTTAAGATGATTATAACACTAAAAGTTCGTTCTCTAATCACATTCTTAAAGTCAACCATAGTTTCGATATTGGAACAAATCATAGTTTTAGATATTTTACACTAAATTTCCCGTGCCTAGATCTTCCATAAATCCTTATTTTTGTTTCAAGATACCTTGCATAGATAGTATGGAATCTGTTTGGTCAGAACATGAGTGGTGTAGTGGTCCTTCTCCTGCTGGGTCATTTTTCCATGTCATCTCGATTTTTGTCTCTTTATATACTTTTGACAGTTGATTTAATTCAGTTCGGATATCTTTCATTATAAGCCGTTTTCATGTACCATTAATGAGTGGGTATAAAGACCACCCATAGTTCAATCTTTTATAGATATGATGTGATGATCTTCCGACGTTTTTAATACCTTAAATTTTTTTTTCATTATTAACATGTCATTGTGACCATTTGTTCATCGGTAACATGTGACAATTTTTTTTTCTACATTATAAAGTGAAATATTTTCTTCTCCACGTAAGTATATTATTCTTCATTGTATTAACTATTGTTATGTTGTTCTTTTTTTATGGTAGAGTTTTGAATAATTAGCTGATGATGAACCTATATGGTTCGAAACTTTCATTGATTGATGGTTTTACTGTTTTAACATCTGAGAGTAATAATAAATTGTGGAGACGACTTTGAGTTTTTATTCTTCGCAAATCTACTGTACCGCACTTTGAGATATAATGGACTTCTACCAAAGGTTATTTCTTGTATATTTCAAATCTTAAAACAAATTATTTTCTGACTTTCTTCATTATCATTAAACTTAATATTCAATTTTTTGAAAACAGATTTTTGGCTTTCTATTTCAGCGTCTCTATACAAGAAATGTCGATAAAATGGTTTTCGTATAACTCAATGTTCACGTGAAAGTAGTTATTTCTAGTTTTGTATTTAAAAGTAACTTCTATGCATGACCTACATATCTTCATGAATATCTTATTTTGAACTCATATGCTTCCTTCATTTCTTAAGAAGTTTCCATATTTTTTTTCTATGAAGATGGTTAAGTAGATTATAAAAAATCTTTTTCTCGCAAAACTAATCTCACCTAAAAAATATACCCCATTCAATTAATATTTAATTCACTGTTGAATGTCGACTATGTTATTATGTAAGATTTCCACTATAAGAATTTTATAAAAACCACGACATGTATTACGTTATTCGATAATTCCTTCAAGCACTATTCTAGCGGCTTTTATAAAACCCTTATAATGAAAAAATATCACAGTGAATTGCATCAGTTGGCGTTTCACCACACCGTACTTTTATCAATTAACTGGTAAATGAAACTATTTATAATGTGACTAGTATATTGTCACCTGGTTTAACAGGTAGATTTTGAAAAACACAATTACAATAATAACAAAACTCATCCCTGTAAATCAATCAATTTTTCGACATCCTTATGATTGACATTTTGTGCTCAAACTTGGATGAATGAATAATTCTGGTAGAACTGGTAGATTTCGAAAATTAATTTTACCAGTTCGGACTTCCATTGTCTAATATAATTTTGATATGATTTTGAATCTCTGAAAGAACAAATGAAATTAATATGAATAGCTAAAAATATCAATTATATTGTGCAATGAAAGCGTGAAATGAAATTACAATAAAATAAAACTGAGCAAAAAAAATTGAATTGAACAACTACAAATGAAATGAAAGAAGTTGAAAAAACTTAAAAAAAAGATTGAAAACCAAATTATTTCACGACGTTTCGATTCTTAGTATCCACAATTGTCCATAAACCCGTCATCGTCATCATTTTTAATTGTTCAATTTTTATTATTTTTTGCTTGATTTCATTTTATTTTTAAATTTACAAGGAAACGTTGTCAACCCCTTTCAAACAAACGAAGTAAAAAAATGACTTCAAAGGAGTATACTTTTAGAAGTGATTAGATTTTAGAAATTGGGATTTTGGTTTTCTATTTCTCCATCTTCAATGAAAAATGTGGGGAACTTTCGTAGGAAGGTTGCCAGCAATTAAATCCAAAATGAACGTTCTGCAGAGATGTGAAGATTATGCATCATGCATAGACGTTGCTCCCTGAGAGAAATTCTTTCATATATTATATTGTATAGCGTTCTTATGGATGATATTTGATGCAATTCCATTACGAATGTTTGTATTACAAACTGTATAGGAAAAAGTTGGTCACTATTTTTTGGATTTTTGGAATTTCTTCCCGAAGATAGAGATGAAGATGGAGAAATGAAAAGCTAAACACATTTTCTATCTTTCAAATCTCTCTATTGTCCTGGTGGAGAAACAGGTCTTGAGGAAGGAAGTATCTGTTGAAAATCATTTTGAAATTTCCATTTCGAAACCTGTAGCGGCTCGAAATCAAAATGGGGCGCTTATTTGATTTACATGGCACTTCACAAATTTCACTCTCTTGCCTTTGAACAATGTTTCTTAGTGTTCAAATAACTTAAGTTTTTTCTTCATGTAGGTACAAATAATTTATATTTCAAAAATCTCTTCATTAGAATTGCCACCTAACCACCTCTTTATCTACCATTTACATTAAAGTAGTTACTCTTTAGTGGAAAATAAGGTGAAGAAGACGAGTCCTTTAACGATTCCACAGATGGCATTTCTGGAATTTCCTGCCATAACATAACAGAAAACAGCTAAACTAAATCTCAGCTAGAGAAGATACTTTTTCTGCAGGAAAATTATCATTTACATATCGTTGGAAATTAATTGATTCAATTGACAATGTACCCATTTGTTTGGATTTTATTATGGATGTTTGGTACACAAACTGAATAAAAAAGTGATCTGTTTAATTAAATGTTCTGACAATAAATAGCTATTTCGGATGAATGTTTTCTTGCTGTTTCCTGTGCCTGGTTTTCTCTCCTTCTCCCTCTAACTCCTTCTTCTCTTTGAAATGCTGATGGAAAACTAGATTTGGTTTTTTTCTTAATAATAAAAAATCACCGATTTTTTCGCTTCAGATTTTAACATTCTGTGAAATGAAAATTCTTGAAAATTTGAAATTATTTATTATCAAATGAACAAGTAAAATTTCAATTCGAACTCAAGTAAACAAATTGTCAACTCCTGCCAACATTACCTTGGTATAACTGTTTTTCATCCATTCTTATAACCAAAGAGTTTTGGTATAAAGTTTACTTTGGTGTCAAGGCCTTTTTGTTTTGTTATAGTTCAATTTTATTTTGCTAATCTCGGGTATACCCCAAACAATTTTCCTATGGCCTTGCAAGTCTGTTATCCCCCTAAACCTATTTCCACCATTTAACGACGGAAAGTGTCACTCATATGCATTTGAAACATTCAATTCCCAGCGCTAGCATACCTTTGGCTTTGGAATAATATTTCGTTAAATTGATTGTAGATGTCACGAGCATCGAGCTGTGTTTATCTACGATCTGCATTATTACCAGGATGACGTTTTGTCGAACACGATGTTATGTTTATGACACGATTTTGAATTAAAAGGATATGTGTATATTTTTGAACGAGATGGAATATAATCAAACATAAAGGAGCGACAAGAAAACAAATCTTTTTGGATTCTGAATTTTTGAAATATTAAACATGTTTACTTCAATATGACCTAGGAATTACATATAATAATCCATCATCACTCAGGTTTCACATAAGAAATATTACAAGAAATTCAAATAAAATGTTAGGGTTTATTATCAGGCAAACTGAAAATTTCAGCAGTATTCATTCGATCAAAATACTGTACTATACAATGGTTAGTAGTAAATTGGAATTTGGATCAAATATATGGTTTCCGGGTATTACTTCACATTATATGAACTGGAAAAACTTCAGAACAAATTTTTAAGATATCTTTACTTCAAAAAATATCACGTATGGCCAGACTACCGTTTAGTGAGAACATCTCATTTGAGCAATGAATTCAAGGTACTGTCTCTCCAAATAGCTGCTTAATGATAGACTAAACTCACCTCATTTATTATCGTTAGTTGATTTTCACGTTCTAGCCAGAAGAACAAGATAAAATACGATGTTTTATATACATAATTTCTGCTCTATAGGTGTCCCACTTATAGGTATGTTACGTTTCGCAAATGAACTGGATCTTATAATCGAAATAGATTGAACAGATTCTCTAGCAATTTTACGGAAAAAAGTTTGTTATGTCATTTTTTTAGTGTAAAATATTGTTTGTGAAGAAGTCATCTTTGTAATAAGACCTATGTGGTATGTTAGGGTAAATAAATAAATAAAAAATATTCCGCATACAGTATGCAGGGAAGACTAGCAATGGCGTAGCTAGAGACGGGTTCTGTATTGTTAAATGTCGACTGTTAATATTTTATGTAAGATTTTCACTTCAAGGGTTCTCTCTCTCTCTCTTCTTTATTGGCCGATGCTTCCTGTTCAGGCGCAATTGGGGCCAGCTCAATACGGGGGGATGCGCAGCAGTCTTGCTCGTAGCAACGCTGCCACCCCTT
>WOGN01010913.1:0-10220 GCA_015342105.1 Leptinotarsa texana | reverse complement strand
TTCCTATAATTATTGAAGTAACAGTCAAAAAATAAACTATTAGTAAACTTTCTGATTTGATGAAGAGATCTTAAATTTGTTAATTGGTAATTGACAACCGATGTCAACTCTACATATATGAAAGATAATAATACAAGACAGTAGGATAATAAATTATTGAAACTTTATTGGAAGTAGAATATATACATAGAATTATTGACGATATTGAAGTTGATCACGATTCATTCACTAATTCATAGAAGTGTGAATGAGAATCAGCCAACAGAATATCTGGACTATCAAATTCAACAATTCGACCTTGGTCCATAACGAGAACCCGGTCGGAATCCAAAATAGTTTGCATCCGATGGGCTATTGTAATCACAGTACTTTTCCGGAATGCAGTTCGAAGAGTGTGCTGTATCAGTCTGTCAGTTTCTTCATCAACGTTCGCTGTCGCTTCATCTATACATAGAATCTGAAAGCAAATGAAATTCACGAAACGGCTTTACATGTGTGCAACTATTTTTCGAACAGCAGTACAAAATAATAAATACTTCAATATTTGTTCAAGATACCTACTTTGGCATTATGTAACACAGCTCTAGCTAAACAGAGGAGCTGTTTCTGTCCGCTGGAAAAGTTCACCCCTTCTCCGTCAACTTTATGGTCCATGCCACCCATTTTCTCGATAGCGTGTAACAAATTGACTTTACCGAGAGCTCCCCACATTTCATTTTCCCTGAATTCTCCCAGAGGGTCCAGATTTTCACCAATAGTTCCGCTAAATAGAAACGGATCTTGGGGTATGCAAAACATTCTTGATCTAAGACAAAAAGAATAATACATTATGACTTGAATATTACTGGAGTTTTTCCCAACACCAAATCGTTATTTTTACACCTCGACACGTGTTTCGATCACCTCTTCAAGAGGAAGATAAAACTGTTTTATCTTCCTCTTGAAGATGATCACTTGGTGATCGAAACACGTGTTGAGGTGTGAAAATAACGATTTGTAATATTCATTAATACACCAAAGGTTCCAAACAGTACATCATAAGTACATTATTACTTAGTTATACAGTATATCAGTACAGAAAATTGAGACCTCATTTTACATTATAGTTTACCTTTAGAATGTATCAGGTTCGACAACAGGCTTTTAGATGCCTTCCGATATACTAGGAATTTATTCAATTACGCTCATTATGTAAGGCATCGTTCGTTAAAATGTATCCAAAAATATTATCATTGCTGTAACATTTATCAAGAGAGAGAGTGTTTTTGTTATAACGAGGGAAAATTATTTCGTAAGACTCATTCTCAAGACATCACGTAATACAGTCAAAAAATTTCATGAAATTTTCAGCATGTCATTAGATCATCGGAAATAAAAGTCAATATATAGTTGAAAATCATCCACAGAGGCAAGAATCTTATCTTTTTTTGAAACTGACTGGATAACAATTGTATGAATGATAAATAATACTGGACCCCAAATATATCCCTGAGGTATATTCGAAGTCGTTTTTCTCAAATATGATTGCTGATAATTGACATGAAAAAATTTACCGGTCAAATGGGATTCCGAAAACTGAATTATTTGACAATACACAAGTATGATACTGTGGCAGAAATCCGTTTTCAAAAGTGTGTTCAAGTTGTGACTCATGACGAAAAAGTCATAAAATAATATACCTCGAATTTCATGACAATTTCAAATCTGTCGCTAATTATATACAACTATAGTAATTATTCTGGTGGAAAGTAGGAAAAGGTTCAGGGAGATTTTCAGGAAAGCTTCAGAATGGAGTGAGCAATGAAAAATTTTGTGCGGACACAAGAAATGACATTTTAGGGATCACAAACAGACCTCAATAAAAGTGAAAAATTCAGTAATTTTTCATTGTTCTCATCTTATTATTCGAGATAATTTATTTATTTATTTACGGCAATGCCTACTTTTTACAAGATAATTAACAAGTTCACACATATGTATTTAACAGTAATATAAGCTAGGTTTAAAGAAAAAATATATAAAATAAAAAAATCGTAAAAATAATGAATTACAATCTTTTCACAGTGTTTTTAAATGTTTACAAAGAAGAATTAAAAAATTCTAAATCTACATTGTATGTATTTGCAACTCTCAAAATTCTACCTACAGATTCATTCCGGTCATAGTTGGTGCGACAAAAGGGTACTTTTGATGCTACAATTGATTATTTTATGAATTAATATAAAGTCTGCTTCTAATCTTCTGTGAGCCAGAGTATTCAAGTTAAGAATGTCCAATATAATTTTATAGTCATACTCACCAATATGATATCCCATTTTATATGCACAGTACCTTAAAAACTTATTTTGAACACTTTCAAGCATATCAATATCCACATGATATGAAGGGCACCAAATTGTGGAATTGTATTCGATTATTGATCTAACAATTGAACAATATATGATTTTTGTTGAAGTGAGAGATAATTCACTTGCAGATCTAAGAATGAAACCTAACATTTTTAACGCTTTAGAAGTAATATTTGTAATATGGGGTTTAAATGACATTTTTGGGTCGAAAGTGATTCCTAAATATCTGATTGTGTTTGTTGTTTTCAGTTCTGATTGATTAATTTTGTATGGCCAGTTAATGGCATTTTTGTTTCGGAAAAAAGTAAATTTTTGACATTTGTATATATTTAATTGCAGTAGATTTATATCACACCAGCGAACAAAGTTAGATGAATCGTACTGTAATAATTTTGTATCAGTTGAGTCATGAATAACTTTAAATATATTCAAGTCATCAGCAAACAAAAGGAATTCACTATGAAGAATAACATCTCCCAAGTCATTGACAAATAATTTGAAAAGTAATAGCCCTAAATGAGACCCCTGTGGTACACCCGATAAAACTGTGTTTGAGGAAGATACTGAGTTACCATATTTCACAAATTGTACTCTGCAGGCTAGATAAATTTCAATTCATTTCAGAATGTTTTCTTGAATACCCAAAGCGTTTAGTTTATGCAACAACAAATTGGTGGTTTACTCGGTCAAATTCTTTTGAAAAATCTGTGTAAATAGAATTCACCTGGTATCTATTTTCGAATGCGTTTATTATACAGTGTTGATAAATTAGCAGATTTATGCTGGTAGATCTACCACTACTGAATCCATGTTGTTGATTAATTGTTGTTTATATGTCTACAATCACATGTTAGTTTTTTTGTTATTAGGCTGTCCAACAATTTGGGTAATTCTGATCGATCACAGACTGCTCGATGAGTGTTTTTATCATTATGTGATCCACTTTTATTAATAGATTTCAAAAAACTGTTTTTCCAATAATCTGAAAAGATCGACGATTTCATGGCATTCACCTTATTTTCTAAACAGTCAGGTGTACTCCATCTACATGATCCAAGTCTATGAAAAGTAACTGAATTCCTTTCTTGTTTTCAGTTCAAAACAGCTCAATTCACAAAAATTGGAAACAATTTGGTTACTCTTTTTATAATCACAGTGCTACACTTCTGCCACAAGTAAAATATTCATCGAATTAATTTTTCGTCACAGATTTTATTTCTACCTATCATTGACTATGATGATTTTAGTGTTCATCGGAGATTCACTTCAAAATAGGTTCTTACAGAAATCAAGAAACTGTTCAACAGTGGTTTTTAGAATAAGTGGATTTTGAGGGTTTTACTGGGAATTACCACGATCTGAAAAACGAAATTCGCCGGCGAAACAGTGAAGCATTTGTTTTTTTCTGGACTCTTAATTATGAAATATGACGAATTATTCATCAATAGTGCATTTCCTCAGTGAAATACCAATTGAAATTTCGTAGAAATTCATCGGATTGTCTTTTGTATGAGGTTCTCCATTACATTTTTCTATTTTCTATTTTCCCATACTGTGAAAGATTATAATTCCCAGAAAAATCTATAGAAACATTCTGATTTCCTCCAGAAAAAATAACTTCTCTTCAAAATATATTTTTTTAAATTTTACCTGTCTTACTAGTTCTCCAACCATTCCGTCCCAACCACCTTTAACATCGTGATTTTCTGATCCATAATGGCCATCTTTTACTATCCGCAATTCATCTACAACAAAAATCATTTCAAATTATTTAGTCTCAGTTATAAATATACCTTACGTCAAGTTAAAAAGTTGTCAGTTATCAAACCCAATCGAAACAAGGTCGAAGGAACGAAAATAGTATATAAGTATATTTCATTACTTTCACTTCATCCATTTCATCAATCTCCCATCAAACAACCCCCCCCATCAACTATGGAAAATCATCACGATTTCAATATGGACAACGAAATATAACTTAAAGAAAATAAAGAGAGAAACTTGAAGAAAATAAAGAATGGAAGAAGTTAGAATGGAATGGAAGTTAAGAAACGCAAATACTCAAATTGTCTTTCAAGCGACCAACAAGAAGTTATACATCCACCATGAGTAATTTTTTTTTTCAGTGGATGTCAATAATTGACAAACTTACTGTGTTTCTGGAAATATATCGAATAATAATCATTTTTTCCAAAATCTACCTTTCTTGACAGAATCATTCATTTATCTAATACAGTTTTGTAGCTACCCAGTATTATATACAAGATTCTGTAGTGAAACGCGTCTTGAATAAAACTCATAGTATTAGAATTGTATAATTAATATCATGGATGGGGTGTCTAAACTATTCTTCTGGTTGTTTGGCTGTGGTCTGCAGGATTTCAAGCTACATGTTTCGTCTATTACTGCAGTAGACATTGTCAAAGGCGATGAGGTAACGTATGAAGTGCACGAGTTGTTGTTCAAGTTGTTGTTTCTGTTATTCCTAACGCAGGAACTATAATTCTGGTATTTGACTTCGGTTTTCTATTATTTTTATTGGAGAAGGCAACTTGAAATCTCTTAATTGAATTATCTAACCTTGTTTGTGTTCAACTGAGTATAGGTATCCAGTTTCTATCAATGTTCATCGCCTCTTTTTTCTATTAAAATCATCCCCGTGTTTCTGAATTTTCATTGCCTCTATACAGGGTGTTTCAAATTCGATTCTCGCCATTGGGATCTCGGAAATCATGAGAGATTGGAAGATGGTTAAATTGGGGCAAATTTGCGCATTTACCTGACCAACAATATGCCGTTGACAAGGTTCTGAAATTCGGAATACCTATATCCGGAGATATGGTTTTTATTTTTTCTGACTTCATTCTTCAAACGATTCGAAAATAAGTTGCAGTTCCACATTACCACTTTTTCCCTGCTACATAATAGTCTTTTCAGATTTGCTATCCGGCATTTCGTCTTCCGGCCACCATTATCAACTTAATTTTTTCTTATGGCGCTATATTGGATTCACTCTGTATTGAATAGAAACAGATTCTACCTTCTCAACGATGTATTATAGTTAATTTTTTTGTCGAAATTTGGAGATATCGAAAAAAATTTATTCTTATCATTATAGGCTTTGACTTTGATGCTTCTAAATTTGACTTTCAATTTGTTATACTCAATAACATTTTGTTATTGTATTTTTGGCGGTAAACGGCTGTCACGAATGAAGAAAAAAAAGATGGTACAGATTCATTATAAATATAATAGACACTGTGTTAGGACATCGGAAATGTATTCAAACTTGTATCCCGTAGGACGACAGCCAAATCGAATTATCATCAAGTTATTGGATCAAAATCTCACCGAGGTTGATTTGAAAAGCCAAGAAAAAAATACAGGGACAGAATCAACAATCAAAATTCAATAAATATATAATACGTGTATGAGGTAAATTATACATTGTGTCATTTTCAATAAAAATAGAACTTTGAACAAATAACAGTAATTAACTAAAATGTAAATACGAAAGTAAATCACAGCGAATGCTCGAAATACTGGCCTTGTTTGTGATAACACAACATAATTATTCACTGCACGATTAATTTCCGTCCTTCCCAATTTTCCAAACTCTCCATCAATGCTGTATTGAAGGTCCTCTTATTTTGATATTCCCTCTGACCATAAAGTTCATTTTTCTGTGTACCCCATAAGAATGTATCCGTAACACTTAAGTCTGGAGACATTGCTGGCCACCTCACCGGCTCATTATTCCCTATCCATTTATCACCAAACCTTTCAGTCAGGTAATTTGATAATCGACTGGTACAATTAATTATTTCCGAAATAACAGGCTGTAGACTGATAAACTGATGAGATAGAAAAATCATCATTCTTATAAGACGAAACAAAGAAAAACATTTGTTTCCACAGACAGGTTCCATGTGAACCTAAGTGGCAATCGTTTTTATTTTTTCACTATATATAAATGTACTTACGATACCTTTATGCTTTTCAATATTCAATGTGATAATTCTAAGAAGATTTGACGAATAAATATCACTATTACTATTATTATTATATCACTACGTATGGTAAAAATTATTGTGAGGATTGAAAACAAATTATACTTACATTCATATTTATAGATCAACGCAAACAATTTTTAGAGAGAAAACAATGAATAGTAGCATAAAAATAGTAATGAAAATCAGAAAATAGTGTGCTCATCACATAAAAAATAAATTAAAATCCATACAAGGTGAGGAATATCTATTGGTGTAATTTTAAGGGTGGAAAATGATTTCTCATTATTTCCACTATTACTGGAAGAAGTTGAACAAATTTTGTAAATAATATGAAGGTCTACAACATATGTATGAACCAGTTTTTTAGGTAGCTTGAAAATTTACGCAAAAAATGTAAAAACTTTGTTTTTTTTTTGACTTCTCACGATATTTGGTGGAAACTCACTTTTTCGTGTTCAAATCACGCAATAATTTTTTTGAATCGAATTAATCAGCATTTCGATGATTAACCTAAAAATACCTCTTTTTCAGCAAAAAATATCCATGTTCTTCGAAATATCCATGTTTCTCGATTCATATACAAAACTTCCAGTTGAAATTCTTGAAAAACCAATGTTACATCACAATATTGGGAATCGTTGCAATATGAAATTTTATAAAAACATGCAATTGCTTTTTATCATTGAATGTCAGGTTTCAAATGATCGCAGCAAAAAAAAATATGACTGAAAGAGTTTTTATTAAATAAACATTTCTGAGTCTTATTGTTCTTATTCAACAAATATACATTCGAAATTAAGAAATATTTACTAAGAATGTCATTCCACAAAAAAATAAATTGAATTGAGCCTCATCCAAATTGTTGATTATCTAATCACAATATTTTTGTTGAAAGTAAAATTATTCACATTCCTGTATCCATCAGTTTCTGTCTGCACCTCTCATTTGAATTTAAAAAATCGGTTGCATTGAATCTATAATGATTTACTCAATACCATCCATATGTTCACTCAATATGATTGTCATGATTTCTAAATATGTTTTGTTGACCATTTTTCACAAAGATTTCAATGATATGACTCCAAATCGTGATGTAAATCACAGAGGTTTCTCAATGATTTGATAGCTAGGATTTTCGAAACAGATTTGGTTGAAAATAGGGAAGGAATCCAGGAAATGTGTCTGGTTTCAACGAGACTGGCAGTTTTAGGTAACAACAGTATAAGCGAGTAGTCAATAATCTGAGTAGTAGATTAGACGGGAAAATACAGAATGTGAAATAATGATATATTGTGTACTAGTAGTATGTTGCTGTACCGCTGTTGCTCCAATGTTTTGACAGAATCAGAATCAACGAACCTAGGCGTGCGCAGCGTTATAGAACAGTGCCTTCAAAAAATTATTCTACAGTGCCATCTAGTGGCGAGTTACAGAAAAATTGAAAGCCTAAAAGTCTTTTCTACGAAAAATTACTTTACACTTACCAACCAACCAATCAACCAACAAACATCCATTTTTATATAGTAGATTAGCACGACTTTGACAAAAGAATACGGATTTTTTAAAAAATGTTCAATCTTCTCGATGACATGCCTAATATTCTACAAATATTTTTCTAGAAGAGTATTTATAAAGTCCACATAAAGTAGACCCGTAGCAGTTGAATATCCTCCATGTTGACTAGATTTAACTCCCTCAGATTCTTCGAAAATAGCATTAGTCAAGGCAAGTTCCAAACAGAAATCGAAATTTTTTTGTGTTGTGCCTCACTTTCCTCCTCCGATCCCGCAGCAAGAAGTAAGAGTATTAGAATGGCGCAAAACGAATGAAATTTTCTATCGGTCGAAAAAAAATTGTAGCTTATGTGAAATATTTTCCGTTCGCGTGGATAATATCCCTTCTCTTAATGAATATATTTTTATCTTACGGGATTGCAAATGAATCAATCTCACATCTCAATAGCTTTCGTTCCATCTGATATTCATTCATTTTCTGAAAATGAAGTACTCTCCAATTATGCAAGCCTCAGATGAGAACATCTTCTACAGAAGTTTTTCTTTTCCCTTCATAACGATTGCTTCAGCGATTCTCTCACACGTAGACTCCGTCACGTTTGCCAATCCATCTGAACTAGACCGAATTTTAATTCGGAATGAAGGAATGAGAACTGTGGTTCTATTCGATGAATACTTCATTAAAATATGTTCTAGAGTTTACGCAAATACTGGACGTTTTGTTACTGCTTACATGAACATTTTCTTTGCGTTTTTTCAACAGTTATCACTTGTCAGTGGTTTTAAGAGGTTGAATTATCCACCTATATTAACGACAAAGTCGACCTAGCGAATAGAACTGAAAATTTCATTTTTCAATAATCACGTATTGGTGAAGAGGACCGACACTAAGTGGGAAACATCTGTATACCGAAAACCCATTCACTCGGGACAGTATCTGAATTCAACCAACATCAATCTACCAAACAAGGAATTATGAAGACTCCAGTGAATCGTGCTTTCGGGCTCTGTAATACGAGAAGGAACGAGACTTCATCATTATAATTAATAAATAACATTGTCAAAATATTTGAACTTCCATAAGAATTGTTTCATATTTCTATTAGATCTTCAGAATGGTTCATTCGGGACCTTTCATCCTTTGATAATAACAAGAATTATTTGAATTTTTGCACACAAATGGAACATAATTTTTATGCTCAAAGATTCCATAGAAAAAAGTTTTCCTGAACAACTGCCTTCAAATAACCATCGACAACATTTTTGCTAGTTTTCTCTCTGAAAAAGACTTTACATGTGCATTAATGAAATTTTATTCGTATTTTTTGACTCAGTGAGTTTATGATATTTAATTATACTTTTCCGCCTTCCGGCAAAGATTCGGATATCTCGACTGCAGCTTGAAAGTAGATACAACAGTTATTTATATCAAATATGACGGAATTCGACGGCATTTATTTCTTGGGAATATAATAAAAAAGAACGGGATAATAATTACATTGAATGGAAGACGAATTGATATTCGAAATGAATAAGGGAGTAAGTTTATAAAACTGTGCATTTTCCAATCTAGCAACTGTTCAGTTCGATTAAAATTACATTCCCAAGTTTATTTTATATGACATAAAATCATATCATCCTCAATTATAAAGAGCACTCCGTGAAAAACTTTGAAACAGTTTATATATTTCAGGTATGGTTTTTTAGGCATATGTGAAACATCATTGCATTTATTGTTGATTCGATGAAAAAAATTTAAACATTTTTGGGAAATTTTTGAAAAAAAAAATAGACAAACTCTGCTGAGCCAACTGAAAAAGTTAAACTTATTTAAAACCTATTCGACATCAAAAAATAATTACCACTCATTGATATAAAGGTATGTGAACAATTTGACATGAAATTGACAATTCCAATCAACATGTTTTCCAATCACCAACATGGATATCTGAGAAATAGGTCTATCTAAACAGCTCTGGTTCTTTATCGACTTTCATTGAATAGCTCTGATTCATTTTAACAGTAAAATTATAGATTCAATGTAAATGGGAGATCTGTCCTGCGGGATTTTCCAGGATTTATCCAAGGCCCTTGATTGTATAGATCAGGGGTCTCCAAACTTTGAAGCCTTCGGGCCATAATGCTTTTTGTTCCTAGAGCCAATGTTTGCCCTTAACTATATTTCTAGGCTAGGATAGTCGCAAAGTGCGTGACCAAAGCAAACTTACGCTTTTTTTGCATCTCAATTATTATTGTGTATTGTGACACTTAACGACATCTAGTGGCGAGTAGTGGTACTATGTACTATCTTTTTCAGCTACCCGCTAGGTGGCATTAGGCGTAAT
>WOGN01010912.1:0-10221 GCA_015342105.1 Leptinotarsa texana | reverse complement strand
AATTTTTTACTTCATAGGTACTTTTATAAATAATGTATATGTTTTGATATTATAAGATAGTATGATGTAAGTAAATAGGTACTATCAGTGTATGTGTTGAGATCCACTGTCGTGGATCCCATTTTCATTTTATGGACCCCTAGGGGTCGATATAGACCACTTTGGGAATCACTGTATTAGACGTATTTTCTGCTTATCTTATAGAACATCATGCAGAGGCACTTTCAAAAGTAATAAATTTGTCACGGTGCCCTCTAATTATATATTATAAATTGACTCACATTTTCAAGAACCAAAACAGCTTTAGAAGGCATTGCTATATTCACATGTATGACACCAGAAACAAAAGAAATATTTTACCGAAGAAAATTTCTCACTCCATGGATACTGGAATACGTCTATTCAACATTCTGTCTCTCGAATTGAGAGAGAGCAGATGTCCAGATATCTTCAAACGCAAATTAAAGACAGTACTGGCCGAAGGATGCTTTTACTCCCTCCGTGAATTCGAACATTTTTGTGGTTAGTGACTTTCAGTACTGGCCTTCTAATGCTTCTTCATATTTTGTTTTATCTTTGTGATGATATTGTGATTTTTCACAGGCGGTGAAGTATGCATCACTGAAATATCTGATTGAAAATTAGGTTTTTGACTCGATGTTTCATAACATTCAAGAATGTAATCTTTTTTTTAACCATTATTTATGTTTGTCATTTTAATTATACATAATCGATGTAATTGTGCATGTACGATGATTACTATTCATTAGCAAATATTGAAATATAATTTTATTGAAACGTACTCCATGTTATGAGTTTTCAGCGAAAATGCGATATTAAATTTTTGTGGCAACAGTTTATTACAGCTTCGAGCATATTGCATATAACAAATATGAAATACAAGATCACTGAAAGTGTATCAAAAAAGACCAAGAAAAGTAATGATAGATATTACCGAGGATATTACAATCTTGCATGTTATTTTATTATTTTTACATTAAGTGGAACCCTTTGAAGCATCTCGTCTGTACCTTTCTTTTTCTATGACTGTTGAGAAGCGCGTCAATTATGTGTTCGTCATTTGTTGGGAGAGTAGGAATACAAAACAAGCACTATTTCCAAACAGCAGAACTGCAAAACTTTTCTCGACGGGCGTTTCGCCAACCATGTTGGCGTCTTCCGGATGTGATGAGGGAGATACAAACAAACCATAGATGATCAAATGTATTACTCAACATTCGTATTTGAATAATTTTCATTCACAATTGAGCCTAGAGAATATCTCTGCTCCAAAATTGTTCTCAAACGTCAAACTGAATTATTGAACTGAGTAGCCGGTCGGTTCGACGAGGGTGCTTTGTTCACTCAGTCAATCGGCCGATGTGTGAGTCGATAGTTCAAGCCATAGGCTGAACGATCGATTTTCACTTGCTATCGACCAATCCGTGTTAGGAATGACACTTTGAAAGGTATGACCTCATTAGTCCTTAGCTCACACAAGTTTCGACTTCTGAGGGTTGTCGTTCGTAGGGGTTCGACAGCTGGTTAACGGAAAAACAGATTTTAAACTTTTTTTAAGAGTTCTTTTTAAGAAATATAGTTTTCAACGAAAAAAAAATGGACCATATCACTTCATCAGCGAATCGATTCTATGATAAGAACAATTCAATGATCTATACAGGATGTTCATTAAACATGCGGTAGAAAATTAAGGGACTATTCCTTGGGCTATTCTCAGGATATTTTGTCCTTTGATGATTTTTGGGAGGCCGTTTTGTTTCAAAGATACGGGGCCAAAAAGAATAATGAAATACCCTTTATGATAGAAACATCAAATAGTAGAACGAATGTGTGGAAAATAACATCGGGAATGAACATCGAGGTTAAAAGTTCGTCAAATTGAACATAAGAAAATTATATAGTTCATCAAGCAAGATTTGGATATAAAAGATCAATACGCTCCAACCCAGATATACGCATGTGACGGCTAAATATATTCTATAAACAAACGAGAGAGTTATAAAAGGTTTATGACAGGAACATAATAGTGATGATGGGTAAACTGATTGTATTAAAAAATGTGATAATTAACATAAACATAATCCCAATAAATAAAGGTGAAACCGTCAAGACGAAATCTTGGATGAAATTAGAGGACAAAATAAACCTAGGGGTACTGAATATTTAATGGCATTCCGTCAAGAAAGTAATAAACATAAAACCAAATGGGCCAAAGAAGAAGTCTTCCTCTTCACTACAGTGACAACATTCAAATTTAATTGTATCCATATCCTATTTACCATAAATACAGGGTGTTTATTAAATATATGGTAAAAATTTATACGTATATTCTTTGGACTATCCTAAGGATATTTGGTCCTTTGATGATTTTTGACAGGGGGCTTTGTTTCGAAGATACGGACCGAAAAAAAAATTTCGACAATAACAATTTATTACCAAAAATTTTATGTAATGTTTGTTAATCTACAAGAACTGTTGAAAATGACTACCCCTCGCTCGGATGCAAGAATCCAATCTTGTGCTGAAAGACTGTGAGTGTGGAAAATCCTATATTGGTGAAACTAAGAGGCAATTAAATGTGCGCACAAGAAAAATACCCAGCGAGGGGAAACCAGAAAATCAGGAATAACAGACCATCTTTGGACCCATCAACACAATATCTAGTGGTCCCAAGGTGAGATCATACACAGAGAGGAACATTGGTTTAGGAGAAAATTTAAGGAAGCCGCATACATGCTGCACAACAACGTATTCAGCCAAGCTAGCATAGAGATACGCAACAAATGGAAACCCATTATCAAACGAAAAACGGCCAACTCCCGCCAAACGGTCACCTCTCACTGAACCAGTGAAGCGGAAAAATGGAAAGTGGGGATAAGTAAAAGTACTCGAACAACCCATAAATAGTCATCTCTCGGAGGAATCAGTCCACCTGAAGAAAATTGTAGATACTAACAATCGAAACGTCGTGAACTAACGTGGCTTGGAATCTCTTAACTTTTTTTTATTTATATTTATATGTATTTCTTAATTTTTTGTTCAATCGTTTTGATTTTACTTGTATTTTATTTCACCATTATTTCATTTTAGGTTATTTTTGCTTAATATATTTATTTTTAATTCTTCGTTTTCAATTTTTTCGGGGATTTCAAATCATTTTACATATTAGACAATGGAAGTCCGAACTAGTGAAAGTAAAACATCATTTTCTAATAATAGGAAAACTTTTATTCATATTATCAAAACAAACATTTCAATTTGAATTTTAAAACTAATCAAGAGTGAAGGATGAATTTGATGATTTTTAACAAATTTGTTAATATAAGGCTAGAATTTATTCAAAAACGGCCGTAAGTCACCGCGTTCGGTAGTCTGCAACCGATTTATCTTTTTGGTTAGTGGATTTAGTGCGTTGCCACAGCACTAAATCCACGTTCACACAAATACGAAGGTGGAAATGCTATCAAAAATCGTTGAACGATGGATCACAATCCAGGGTATAATTGCGGTATTGGCTTTTGTAGCCAAAATTCTTGGTATCCATTTTTGAATTTTTTACTTCAATTTCCTCGTTCGTTATCAATTCTTCCAGCTGAGATGATCCTGCTGTGTTGACATTGAGAAAGGATCCAATATCCAGGCCGGTATTTCCAATTTTAAAATGTCCTGGAATCGTTCTGCGCAATCACTGTGGAGATTCTCCAAATATTGGCAGTAAGTAAACAAGCAAGCCGTCGTTATTGACAAACTAGGGAAATTGCGAAACTCACGTCTGCCGATATTATTCTTGTATAAGAGCAATTTTGTTTTAATCAAATTCAAGTCGTTACCTTGGACTTGAAGATTGACATCATTAAATAATTTATACAGGTCTGTCAAGTACGAAATATCATTCTTTGAATTGATGAGGTTGTCGTGCAATTCTTTGTTTTCAAAGTCAAATAGACTGTGAAATCGAGTGAGACAGGTACCTCTTGATAACCAATGTTTCTGTGTGAAATAGCAATCGGTTGAAATCCTCATCATTAGCAACACAAGGCTGATTAAATAATCTGTCATTTAAAGAGCCGTTTCGGATTTAATAGACTGTTTTGATGATATATTGCAGTGACTGAGAGAGGCGCTCACTCAAATTTTTCGCAACCAAATCCTCTCTAATAGTATGAGGTTTACCTGTTTGAGCAATTAGCAAGGAGATGTTGTAGGAAGCTCGGAGTCCGTCGTCGTCTTGCTTAAACATCGCTGGAGAATGTTTTGACACAGTTGGCTGAGCTGAGTGTTTCTTTTCCAGTTCTTGAAAATAAGTCACACTTTTGTCTTTTTTATCTGAATGCATTTTATTCAAATGATCTTGTAGCCTTCCCGCCAAGATCAGTATATGTTTCTGGTCTCACAACGAAAACGTTTTCTATTGAATAATCAAAAATCAAGATGTTCGTTTTTAAACTGTAGGATATAACTTTACATTTATCCGGATTTAGCGACAAGTTATTTCGATAACACCATTCTACAACGCGTCCAAGTTTGCTGAGAGGTTCACACAATTATCTATGTTCTCAACGAGGAAGTATAGTTTTAGATCATCAGCATACAAAAGGATATATACATCTATAACATCAGCAATATCTTTAATCAAGATATTGAAGAGCAGCGGTCCCAGATTTGACCCTTGTGGAACACCAAAAGAAGCACTATATGCGGTAGATTTAAAACCATTGAGTTGAACATATTGTTTTCAATCCCGTAGATAGGACTGAAAGAGTGCAATTAAGGAAGGAGATAATCCAAAGGCTACTATTTTGTTTCGTAGAATGCCATAGACAAGCCTGTCGAAGGCATTAGAAAAGTATGTGTAAATAACATCTGTAAATTCAGTAGATTCAGCCATATGTTGGGTTACAGTCAGAAGTTGGTGACCGTTGAACGATTTTTCATTAAACCGTGTTGGACTTGCAACTTACATGCCGATATATAACTCGCTCCAGAATAATCTCAAAGACCTTTGCAAAGTTACAGATAATAGAGATAGGCCGATAATTTGAAATATGTCGTCTATCTCCTTTCTTGAAAATGGGACAGACTTTTGATTATTTCCAGATCCTTGGTATTGTAGCCGATCTTAAGCAGAAATTAATTAGTATAGATAGAGGACGAGCAAGCACAGGAGCACAATCTTTTAGGATGGAAGCTTGAATGTCATCTTTACCTGTGGTCTTTTTAGGCTTGAGCGACCTTAGTGCCTCGTATACTTAGTTTTCACTGAAGCTTGATATATCAAGAAAGTGATTTTTTATTAATATCAGAGTTTGGTTGAAAAGGGGAAGAAACTGTATACGATTGTTCGAAAAGATCGGCAAAACCGTTTACGATATTAGAAGGCCCCTCCAGTAATTGAGCTTCAAAATTCAGTACTTGTAATATTTTGGAGCTACCATTTATAAATGACCAAAATCTGTTGGGAGTGATATGTATTTATTCCTCAGTTTGACCTAAGAATATTTTGTATGCCACATCAACAACATCATGCTTTATTTTTGCCCGAAGGTGTTTGAAATCTTCAAGGGCCTGCAAATTACACTCACGCTTGTATTTGTGCCAGATTCTGCTTTTAGCCTGCAAGTCTCTAATAATGCTTCTATATACCAATGAGGATATTTATTTTTGGATTCAACTGTATACTTGGGACAGTGGCGATCAAAAATATTAAAAAGTTTTCCATAGAAATATGTAGATGATTCATCAAGAACTTCCAAGAAAGTCCAGTCAATATGAGATATTTGATTATACAGTTGTGGATTTTTGGCTCTTTTGAAATTATAATTATTCCGGAAACAGGAATGCAGTTTATTTTTGTAGTTAGCCTTCATCTCAAGTACACAAGTAATATCCAAGGCAGCATGATGCTGATCTTCGACTACGAAAGGATCCATTGATTTTTCCACATGACACTCTACATTAAAAAATAGCAGGTCAAGAAAGTATATTGAGTTTATTATATACAAAGTTATTCTGAGATAGATCAAGGATTCGTAAAAAGTTATTGATAATAGTACTTTCCCTATTAGTTGTACCATGATTAAGATAGCTAGCATAATCGCTAATTAAAAAAAATACATGATTCAGCGGTGTATCCAAGTGCATAGAAATTTCAAGCAGACATTTTCTTCTATCATTGCTCCTAAGTGTAGTAAATCCAAGTTTTCTATGCCTACTATCAAACTCGATGCAATCTGTCTTATTATGAATATTACTGGAGTTTAATCCCAACACCAAACCTTTATTTTCGCACCTCGATACGTGTTTCATTCACCAAGTGGTTTGAACTCCAGTAATATTCATTACTACACCAAAGGTTCTAAACACTGTATCACATGTACGTCTTATTGCGATTGAATCCTATTAGAATTGTGTTGACTTTTTCGGATAGTGTTTCAGATGAAGTACCTATCTGATACGGTAGTACAAGTATCATCTGCATACATAAGTACCCCTGTTTGAGATATGTGTTTGGAAAAGACGACAAATATCGAGTACGCTTCCTTGAGGTGTACCAATGTCTGGTTCAAATTCCTTCGAAATTAAGTAATTAATCGAGTCATGATACAATCCCCATTTGGTTACGGATCCAAGGTCGTCCAATTTTGTGATATCACAAATTTACCATTATCCATTAAATTTTTGACATATTGAACAAATTCTATTGTGCATGTCTCAGTTGATAAACCACTTCGGAACATGAAATGTGTTGAAAAAATTTGGACCTAAAGTAAAACAAAATCAAAGAACTACAGTAAAATATTAATGTGTAAAATGTGCTAGTATTTTGATATACAACAGATAATTTTCAGAGGGAGGGCAATATTCATGCATGACGGTTTATGTTAAAAATCCTGATGATGCTCCTAAATGTGTTCCATTCTAGAATTAAATAATGGGTTGACTTTTGAATGCATAAAGTTCAGTTTTTGAGTGCCAACACAATAAACACATTTCATTCTCATCCCGCTAAAACTACGAGAGATGGAATTAAAGATTTTAGTAGGGCGTCATTCTGCTTGGTGGCTTCGATATTAGAGTTGGTTAATGCGCCCGTCTAGAGAATAGGAGAACCGAGTTCAAATCCTAGTCGGGTCACATTTTTTCAATTTAGTTTTTCATTTATATGTTAGCATACCGCAAATTCAATCTTTTGCTAGTGACTTGGGGAAAATGAATATGAAAAATGAAGAAAGAAATCATTTTCAAAATATACCAATGTAAAGACAATGAATGTACGTTTTATTTCAGATACAATCTAAAAAAAAAATAAGCTCTTTCAAAACAACTCTTTGGCATGAATATTTCGAGAAACTACTCATTTAAATGGTACTCAACTACAGTCATATGGAATTCACTTCTTTCACGTGATGAAGCAAATGTTTTTAAATGAGCTTTAAACAAATATAATAAACTAGTACTATGTTGCTGTATAACAGAATCAGAATCAACGAATATTGGCGTGCGCAGCGTTCTAGAACAGTGCTTTCAAAAAATTGTTGTACAGCGCCATCAAGTGGCGAGTTACAGGAAAATGATAGCCTAAAAACCTTCTATATGAAAAATTACTCATACATGTCAACTTTCATCACGATCGATTGAGTGATGTAGAAGTTTATAGCTTACCAACCAACCAACTAATAAACATCCATTTTTACACGCTTTATATTAGCTTCACCTGTATGTATTTATGTATGTTTTTATGTATGTTTGTTTGTAACTCTCAAGCTCAAGATCTGTATTGACATAATTATCGGCATTATTGCTCGATCTATTCGAGGGCAGATGGCGCTGTACGTAACCTCATTGATATTTCTTGATCTATTCGCGGGCAGATGGCGGTGTACGTACCTATCAATTATTGCTTGATCTATTTGCGGGCAGATGGCGCTGTACGTAACTATCAATTATTGCTTGAGCTATTCGCGGGCAGATGCTGCTATACGTAACCTCCTTGATAGGTTGTTCAAAAGAAAATCAAAATAAAAAACGTATTTTTAAGAATTATAATTGTTAGCGAAATCTTATACTGCAGATGGAATATTTAAATATTCACAATTACCCGTGATTCACTACAGAAAAAAGTTTTGACCGAAACGGAATATACATTTTAAAATCTAATTCGATTATTTGAAAGCAAACCAGAATATGGATTCTAGCAATAAATAAAAACTTTGTCGTAAATTGTACACCAAAAAAATCCAGTTACTGAAATATTTAAAATAATCTAAAAATTTGAATTAAAGTGCTTGACATACATATTAAATCAAAATATTGATTTGAAAAATAAAATTATTCATTGAAATGAATATTTTGAATGAAACTTCAAATCAAAACATCAAGACAGAATTGTTTTTTGAAATTATTACTGCAAATTTTCTCTTTACTTCGAAATAAATTTTACAACTGTCCACCCTCTGTTGGAGACTCACTGCATCGCATCTCAATATTACTATAGAAATTGAGACCTCAAACTTTTTTTTGTTGTTTGAGAGGAATTTTACATTTGTACGCCGTCTGTTAAAGATTTATGATACTAGTGACTAGAACTTAAAAAAAAGTATTTTTGGCAATAAGTTGGACTAAAAATTGAAAAATAATTACAGTTAAGTAACTAAAAAAACACAATTTTAAAGAACATCGAACTAAAAAGTTAAAAATAATTAATTTTTTTTTAAATTATTTATTAACTGTTTGTATTCATCTAAATAAAATATCACTCTTTCTTTATACTCTTCTCAGTGGAAAATCTAATTCTTGTAAAGTAAAAAAGTGTATCATATTCTAATCAATCAATATTTCATTCAATTCAACGTCTAACGGACGAGGGAAATTCCAAAATTAGATGTTTTCAGTACTGATAGAATGAATAGTCATTGAAACGTTAACGTTCTTGTTTATTTTCTTCATCCATTTCTCAAACAATCTGTAAATTGAAAGGAAATCTCATCAGCGTTTGGATTTCCACTCGAAAGAAAATGAATGAAATATATTTGTTTCGTGCGAATGTGTAAAATGTAAAAGGATCATTGATACTGGCAGTATCGATTCGTAATGTTGCTGCTAGCGCATCTAGCAGATATACCTGATGAGGTGAAATCACGTCAACTGGAAGCAAATGCCGGATACCATGGCGGACGCTATCTTATCAAGTTCGGCTTTGTCGGAAATTTGTTTATTGATCAATCGGGAGCGTTGTATCAATTCAAGGTTTCATTTGAGAAATTTCGAATTTTCCTCAACAGAGGAACTTAATCACTGAATCGGGATGACAATATTTTCAATGATGTGGGTATTGTGCTGAACATTTTTATATGTTTAGATCAAGTAAAATGCTGACAGCTGCTAATTTTGAGTACATTTCAAATAAATATAGTTTTAAAAAAACTAAAAAAAACACGCTTTAAAAGAACATCGAACGAAAAGTTAAAAATGAATTTTTTAAATAAGCTTGATTCAATAACTAACGAAAAATACTAGAATTATTGTGGCGCCTGAAATACAAAAATATGGAACACGCTTTTTTCACACTAATATTGTATTTTTCGTTCGTTATTGTTTTAATTGGTTAAACTTAATTCAAAAAAAAAATATTTTTAACTTTATAGTTCGCTGTTCTTTAAAAGCGTGTTTTTAAGTTTTTTTAAACTATATTTATTTTCCACTTTTTAGTCCGATTTATTGTCAAAAATAATTTTTCAAGTTCTAGTCACTAGTATTATAAATCTTTAACAGACGGCGCACGAATGTAAAATTCCTCTCAAACAACAAAATAAAGTTTGAGGTCTCAAATTCTATAGTAATACTGAGATGCACCAGTCTTGATGTTTTGATTTGAAGTTTCATTCAAAATATTAATGTACTAAAAGTATCTTTTCAGTGAACAATTTTATTTTTCAAATCAAACTTTTGATTTGATATGTAAGTCAAGCACTTTATTTCTAATTTTTCGATTTTTTTGAATATATGAGTGACTGAAATTTTAGGTGTACAATTTACGATGAAGTTTTCATTGTTGAAATCCATATTTTGGTTTGCTTTCAAATAATCGCATTAGATTTTAAAATGTATCTTCCGTTTCGTTCTGAACTTTTTTCTGTACTGAATGAAGGGTAATTGTAAATATTTGAATATTTCATCTGAAGTACAAAATTTTGCTAACAC
>WOGN01010911.1:0-10221 GCA_015342105.1 Leptinotarsa texana | reverse complement strand
TCAAATAATTTCCTACAAAAACCTTAAAAGTAGTATATATTTTATTGAAAGATTTGGCAACGGTCTTTCGATTGGTAGAACAACTAGCTTCTTGGCGGTTAGACTGTGAAGTATTCATGGCACGTATATTTATGTAAATAGTCTTATCTGTCTTGTTTATATATCTATGTAAAGAATATATGAACAGCTATATACCGGGTATCTCAACAATGCGTATTTACGATAAATCTATTCAAAAAATAAGGAGAATTTCCAGTTTTCTCCAAACTATTCATTCATTCATCAATATCTATTTTGCCCCCTTCGAAGTAGTCGAAGGTATAATACACATGCACTCAAGCTCTCACAGCGATTCAGTTTTTATCTCCTTAATCATCGCAAAACGCCTTCCTTTTATGGGTCTCAATCTTGGAAACAGAAAAAGTCGCAAGCGGGCAAATCTGGTGAATACGGTGGCTGAGGCATGAATACGGTGTTGTGGCATGAATACGGTGTTGTTTCTGGTCAAAAAATTAGGAACAAGCAGGTACACTATCATGATGCAAAAGCCATAGTAAAAATCAACCAGTGATATGAGGATGAGAATCTCATCCGAAGAGCGGTTGAAGATCCCCAGCAACTCGGGCGGATCACGTGGTAATACAGTCTACTGGTTGTATTATTCTACTGTACAAAAGCTACGAATTATTTTTGTACAATCCCGGACATTTTCTTCGTATTGATTCTTGCAACTGTTGCATAACTTCGAAATATTACTCCTTATTACCCGTACGATCATACGGCAAGAACTACTGATGCACTTCGCCGCGGTTATCGAAGAAAGCAGTGAGCACAACCTTGACATTTGATTAAACTTGGCGTGGGCTCTTCCATTGGAACGTCTGGACTTTGGTTTCAATATCATAACCATATTCCCATGATTCGTCTCCAGTTATGACCCTTTCAAGCAAATCTGAATCGCCGTTGACGACTTTCAACACTTCCTGAGCGATGATCATGCGACGGCTTTTTTGGTCAAACTTTAGCAATTTTGTAACGAACTTTGCTGCCCCACTTCTCATGCCCAAAATTTTCGAAAAAATTGTATGGCAAAAGCCAACCGATATGCCGACTTCCTCAGCAAATTCTCTGATAGTGATTCGATGATTCTCCATAACTATTTTCTCAACATTTTCATCATATCGTCATTCACATCTTCTCGAGCTTCTGTGGAAAGCTTGAACCACTTGACTAAGAATACGATCACCGTATGCCACTGTCAACATTTCAGGTGTTCTTGACCACTCACTTCCATTTTTTACATAAAACTTGATGCAAATTTTTGATTGATTTGTTATATTGCAGTAATTCGCCGAACACGCAAAACACTTCTAACTTTTATGCATCTCACCAACAAACTAAACATGCTCAACAGTTGAAACTGCGAACATATGTTCGAGACGAGTGTACCAACATAAAAAAATTGAATGTACAAAGCCCGCGAAATTTGAACAGTCCACGTACAGGTGCGCAATTGAAATGTGGCCCTTGTTAACTTGTGAAGGGAACGAGGTCGGAGAAAGTTTATATATGAAAGAATAGTTTTTTAGAATTTTTTATAAGAAAGAAGGCGTAGAGAAGGCACTACCAACTATTATTTTAGTGAACACATCATTTGATACCTCTTACTCTGTCATGAGTTCTGGTATGGTCTGTGGTTGTATAGCACATACTTTAGATTTGACGAATTCCCACAAAAAAATCTAAAGGCAGCTGCCTATCTAACGATTTTCCGTGGGTTGGGCTACATATCGGGCGCGTCCCCAGGCGGCTCATAGGGGAACGGCCAGGGAACTGGAGGACATGTCCGGGAAGCCAATGTGGCCTTACAGACGGGGTCGCCGGACTCCTGGTCAGCGGCAGAAATAAGTACGGTGAGGGGAACTAAAACTCCCCAATAGCCTTTGCAAAACCTGCCACCATGGACCAGCCTACCCAAGCTAAGGTGTAAGGAGTCGTGTCGAAAGCTGAATGATCGCAAGTTGATGTGCTGTTACGAACGATTCTCTTGGAGAACTGGGCGAAACCTCATTGTAATCAGTCTACCTCTGGTAATGCGAGGCTCTGCCAGAGGAGACCAGTTCTTCCCTTGCTACTAGTGGGAACACGCATGTATAAAACAAACACAAAAACAGAAACAACAAAAACCAAACCCGAGGCTGGACAGAAATGCTCACCTCAATCTAAGGCGGTGGCTGGGGATGAACAGAAATGTCCACCTCAATCTACCGCTTGGAATGAGGCTGGACACAGCAGATCACCTCGTGATGTAATACAAAGGCCAAGGCGTAAGCGCATTTGCGGCGCCGAGGCCAAAAGAAGAAAGTGAGCGAAATAGGCAGGAGTAGGAGAAACTATACGTGCAGCCTCCTCCTTCCCCACTTCACCTCCAACAGCAAAGGGACTTCCTAAGGCGGGCGCCAAGAGCTCCGCCTTGAATAAAGGCAAGGAACCGGCTGCTCCTGCAGGAAAGCTTCCTTACTTGTGCACCTCTACGGAGGGAACCCCAAGAAAGTTGAAGAAGCCGCGCAACGACAGTAATGTCGCTGCACCTTACAAAACCTTCGCGGAGGCCACCTTGAGACACCTCAAGGTTGCCAAAGAGAGTGTGTGTTCGACGAGTCCTGGTCTACACTTGCCAATATAAAGGAGATGTCTCCTAGTGACCTGTCCACCTTCCTGGAAAGACAAGATGGACGATGCCCTAGGAGGACAACTCCTCGGGAGGATGTACAATGGGTCATAAGTGGCCTAAGTGCTGTGGGTCTACGCTCACCCTCCCTACTATACAGATCCACCGATTTGGATAACTGGCAACTAGACACTTTTAGACTAGCTTGTCATGATGAGGAGATACGTCATCTTGCTGGAAGATAACATCATTCGAAAACTCATCTGGGACTGTCAATTATCAAAACCGGTAGATAGGTGGAACGTGGTACTTTGGAATGCCCTGTTTTTTTTCTTCCGACATGATGCCTCTAGATATTTTTGAGTGGGTACCTGACATTGTAAACTGTACGCTATAAAACCGCGGTCCATTTAATAACTCGGGGATAGAAAAAAGAAGTGCTTGCAACGAAATTGTACTATAGTACAACATCAGTACAACAAATACCCACAATAAACTTTACATCTGTTCAAATCGATGCCTTGTATGATACGTTATATCAAAATATATTTTTTGTGTGCAAACACTTGGGACACTGTGTAACGGGCAGTTTAGATACATCAGTTTCTTGATGTATTGCCAAAAATTTAACTCGTCTTTCTACATTCAAACTAAGAAAAGAAAATGGTGATAAGTAGTCATTGATTAGTGAATAGTGGTCAATACAATTCGTTTTTCATCAACTAATTTTTACATCATAACATCATTAAAATGGCAGTTGAATGACAGTAAAGCTTACCTTTCCAGGTTTGGTGACCACAAAATCTTGAGCTTTGTATTGATCTCCATGAGCATGACGACCGATAATAATTGAGTTCGTCCAGCCAGGCACTAACTTTGGAATGTTTTTACATAGAATTGGTTCCCTGAAGACTGTTCCACCAAGAATGTTTCTGATGGTACCGTTTGGAGACAGCCACATTTTTTTAAGTTTGAATTCTGAAACAGTCGAGTTATTAGGTTCAGGGTTGTATCAGGATTAGTTTTCAGACTTTTAGACCGAGAAAAAAATGTAAAACGAAATTTGATAAAATGGAAAGAGAAAGAAGACTAGAAGTACTGAAGTACCCGGAAAATTTAAACTAATCTAAACAAAAATCGATGAAAATAAGATCAAATGCACAAATTATCTGGAGAAATACTAAAAATATATTATTGACCAAATTTCGGTAGTGTCCGACGTTTCGTCTACGACTGCGTTAGCCATTATCAAAGGCGTTGAGGCAATACAGGAACTGCTCTAGTTGTGGTTACAGGACATAATATTAGAATACATTTGAATATTATTATCTAGGAAGGTTAGAATTACGAAGATGAAAGGCTTAATTGAAGGGAATAATAAACTTATAAACATTTCTTTTTCTTGGTCCAAATTAGATACTAGAACCTAAGAATTTGATTTGAAATTTCTCTTCCTATTACCTTCTACTCTTTGCTCATCTGGTGTGATAGTGGCACACTTGATTCCTACATTATGTTTTAGAATTGCATAAGCTGCGTCAATGGTCACTTGATCGTTAGTTTGGTCCCTGAAAAATCACAATTTAATATTCATTGTTTGAAGGTGGTTAATATTCATTCATCAGTATTGAGATTTTTTTTCTTCACCGTTCACTGTTTTTCTTGTAAATTTCTTACTTTTTTGGCTTGCTATCATTATCCAACCCATTCGCAATCGAGTCCTTAGATTATAGCCAATCAAGGAATCAAAAATAATGATCTTATCGAAAACACTCAAATCTTATCTGATTTGTTATACCATATAAAATATTGAACCAAATAATGATCATACTGTTTTCATGAAAAACAGCAAATCACCCTGTAGATAGTTTGTTCCTGATCGAAAGATACATTTTCATCAGAGTTCGACAAGGTTCAATAAATTTGGTGAAAAAGTGTTAGCAGCTTCATTGAAATCTTTAGTTTTTTTGATCAATTCATCTTTCAATACCGGAGTTTTCCCACATCTATTGAGTATTAAAAAAATACTCCGGTTCATAAGAAAATCAGTTTAAAACTCATTGATAATTATCGTCCTGTAATGGAACCTTGTAGCTGTTCTAAGGCTTTTGAGTACAGCCACTTACATCGGCTCAAAACTTTTATTGAAAAGTAGAAAAATTATAACAAATAGCGGGCCTGGAGCAGACGAATGTCCTGTTGGGATATTTTACGTTCTCAGCAGAGCATTCGACTATGTTAATCTGTGTTATATAATCTATACAGATATAGTATTAGAGATATACCTCGTCAACTGATAATATCATATTTGAGTGGTACACAGAAATATGTTAGAATAAACAAAAGACATTTAGAATATAGAAAAAAATGAATTGGGTATCCCTCAGGGATACATTCTTGGCCCGTAGTTATTTTTCATTTATGACATAGAAAAGCTGCAAATTCCTGCATCTTTCACAATCTATGCGGACGATATATATCTCTTATCATCTGTGATCCACAAAAAAGTTCAATCGCAAGAGAATGTGAAAACGTGAAAAAGTATTATTGGTTGGTTTTCAGCAAACCATCGCTTTGTTAATATCAGCAAGACTCAGTGCTTGAGATTTCAGACTCCTTAAAAATATCGAGAAGTTTCATTTGATTCGCACACAATTACCAACAACAAATTGTACACATTGAAACTCCATTGTCACTCCAATTTCAATAATGCAAATTTCTTGATCTATTTTTTTCGGTAGCAGTAAATCGCGGAACACGCAAAACATTTCTAACTTTTATGCCTCTCACCAACAAACTAAACATGCGAAACAGCTGAAATTGTGAACATGTGTTCTAGAGCAGTGTACCAACATAAAGAAGTCGACAATCGAATAGTTGTAGCCCGCGAAATTTGAACAGTCATCTCATTTTTTGAACAGTCGTATAATCCGTTCAATAAAACCTCATATGAAGACTCACTAAAAAATCTCAAAATTTCAACTTATTTTCTTTTGTTCTTTTCATATATTGGACATTTATAAGTAATTGTTCAGGAATATAAACTCAACCTCCGATTAGAATACACAATTAGGTTACCAATTACGCAAAAATACAGCTGTCCTCCAATTCCCCAAATCATATGACACCAACTGCCAAGCATTTTCAAGAGCAGTAATTCATTATTGATTGTAAAAATCAACTTGAAAATTTCCTGGTTTATCATAACCTTTTTCGATAGATAATTTCATGAAGGAAAATTTGGATTGATAATTAATAACGGCACTACTTTTCACATATTGTTTGAGCCATTTTTATTACTATTGCTTTCAATCTTGCAGTTGCGACATTTTTTATACAGCTTATACTGTCTCAAGGAAATGGATGATATTCTATTCTATTTATTTCATTGGCTGTCAATAGTTTAGGTATAATTATAATGACACTTGTAATTTAAAGTTGTACGGGATAAAATGTTATGTTGCAGACAATATGTCTGTCGATGAATCTGTTATTTCCAGTTAGAAGTGAAAATTTTTAGTCCACAAAATCTTGCATGCTGAATGAATCTGTTAATAACACATTCATCTTGTGCTATGTAAGAGATCTTTACTTTTTTCTGAAATTTTGTCAAAGTTTTTGATAAGCATTATCTACATGAAATACAATATGAAAGAACATTCCTTTTTCTATTTGTGACGCTTTCCAAACATATTTAAAACAGACAAACTAATATCCATTGAAAAAATATCTAGAAAATTAGAGGACTATAACAATATCCTCTGACATATCAAACATTATTCATAAATGGTCTCCTCAGCAGATCGTTCTTCATTCTGGGAAGTCCAACATATTTTCACAATTTTCAATAATAGGAAATTGATCCAAAAGAATGTAGTTGTGGAAATAAGATAAAAATTTTGATTTTTTTTCATCACACAAAGTACATGAAACTTTCGTTCATCTAAAATACCCACCTGTGTGGTAGTCCTAGATCATAATAAAGACAGTCCAGTTTGACGTATGGGAAAATAAGGGATTCTTTGATCTTTTCCCAAATGATCCTAGTCATCTCATCACCGTCCATTTCGACAACAGGGTTTTTAGCTTCAACTCTCTTCGTAGCATCTGGAAAAACAGAAAGAGCATATCGTAAGCGATTTTATATTAAAAGGATAATTATATAGATAAACCGTTTTTTTTTATTATTCAATATTGGTTCATTCGCTAGCTACACGTGCTCACGGTCAATAATGACGTTGGAACGTTTATTATTTATTTGGAAAGTATGCGTAACAAGTGTATAAATAGCTTTCAATAAACATCAATAATTTTATTATGAATAGTGAATCCCATCAATTTGATAAGTTTAATTCGTAGTCTATAGTCTATATTAAATTCACGAAGAATCTCCTTCATTGATGATAAAAAGTTCATATTGAAGCTACAACCAAAAATATGAACCGAAAACATGCAGTGGGCGCTTAAATTATGAACAAAATTCAATATTTCACTGTATTTTCAACAAATATCATGAACTATATAGGTATGTCGATTTATATCTTTCAGTACAATTTTTCCTACGAGCATTGTTTCCTAAAAGGAAAAGAGATTCTATTGAAACTATGTCAAAAATATTTTGGAAAAACACTGGGACACTTCGATTTTGAAAGGAGATTGTCATGAGTCCAGTACACAATCACATGGAAGACTTTGAACCAGATCCTATACACCCCTGACCTTATATCACATCAAGGATTTGAAAGTCTCTACACATGCCTCACTCACATCAATTCCCTACACTCCGAAGTAAAATACATAATGGGAGTCGCAATCCATTCCATTCCTGGATTCCCAAATCCAAAAATCCATCTAACTTCCGTAACCATACACAAAGTAAGGCGAATTCTAAAAAGGTACTACACAAAAACAATATTCGCAGCCAACAATAAAATTTCCACACTTTTACAAAAACCTGGTGATACGACACCCAATGAGGTACATGGTTTATAGGAAATTCCATGTTCCATCTGTTCTAGAACTTGCTTCGGCCAGACCAACAAACTAATCTTCAAACACCAGCTGGAAAAAGACCAAATGAGCTCGGAAAATACCAAATCCATTATTATCACCTTAAAAACTCTCCAGAAGAGGATAATTCCTGTGGATATTGATATCCGCTTGAAGACTAGTGACGTGACCTGGGGAGTAGACAGATTTGAGACCCCGGTGTTAAGCCACGTAACCTTAGAAAATGTGTCACTATCTGAATAGGCAGATTAGGACCTTATTGTAGCCACATTTCCAGACCGAAAATCCTCAGTCCACGCTTGGGAGTAGGCAGATTGAGATCCGTACGAAGACTAATGACCAGCACTTGGGAGTAGGCACATCTGAGACTCCGGCGTAAAGTCACTAAACCCTAAAAAATGTGTTACACACACATTTTCAGATCGAAGACCCTCATTCCGCTTGGGAGTAGGCAAATTGAGGCCTCAGAGTAGCCACATTTCAGACGAAGGTCCTCAAGCAGATTAAGACTCGCGCGAACAATGGTGATAAGACCTGGCGTCAAGTCACCGAACTCAAGAAAATGTGTTACTATCTGAGGAGTAGGCAGATTGAGGCCTCAATTTAGCCACATTTTCAGACCGAAGATCCTGTTCACGCTTGGGAACAGGCAGATTGAGACCCGCATGAAGACTAGTGACGAGGCCTAAGGAGTAGGCACATTTGAGACTCCGGCGTCAAGACACCAAACCCTAAACAATGTGTAATTATCTGTGTAGTGGACAGATTGTTGCCTTGGTCCTTGCTTTGTAGGCAAATTGAGACCCCGGCTTCAAGACACAAAACCTTAAAAGTGTGTTACTGCCAAAGGAGTAGGCAGATGGGGGCCTCAGTGTAGCAATATTTTCAGACCGAAGATCATCAGTCCACGCTTGGGAGGTGGCACATTGAGACTCGCGGGATGTCTAGTGATGAGACCTGGGGATCAGGCCTCAAGTCACGAAACTTCAGAAGTGTGTCACTACCTGAGCAGTAGGCAGACAAATTTTCAGCCTAATTTAAGAGTAAACATAGACATATATAATATTTCTTTAATACCTTTGTCGGCGATTTGAAACTTATAATTTTAGGGAAGCTTCATATATTATCAATTAGTTAATTGAAAATAAAATGTTGATAACCGTGACACGCGCATCGAGTGTTGCAGAAGGTACATTTTTAGTACTTTTATTAGTTATTTTACTGTAGTTACGATAGATACGGCCAAAAATATACTTTAAAATATTTGCAGAATTTTGTAATCCCTTTCGAATTTTCAAATAAAATTCTTTTTTTTTTCATGTGAACCACGGAACACCGTCAAAACAGTCTCCATCAAGAGTGTGGCCCTAAGCACCAATTCCATACGACTTTATGGAAAAGACGGAGTGGCCTTCTCTCTATTTTACTTCATTCAACTTCAATAATGTAGAGTTCAAAATACATACCTACGCCACTGGCTCACGAATATTTGGTATCTATTTGTGAATGTTTATGTCGTTCTTGCGGTGCTATCAACTTCCTGGAGATTAAAAACAAACAATTTGTGAGGGTGATGATACGATTTTTCTCAATCGCACGAGAACTATGAACTCTTGGAAAATACAAATAAGTAGATATTTAAACTACACTCGAACGATAAATTGTTTTCTTCGAAACCCGTTATTTTCAATGACCTAGACATCAGGTCACTTTTTGTTATGTTGGGTGTTTCCAGACGTGTTTTCATATTCATAAGTCGTTGATATTTCTTGTGTTCGCCATTTCTTATGTACAATCTACTGAAAATGCTTTTCTCATCCCAGAACAAAAATACTGTCTCTTAACTCAAATTAATCAGTTTTACTCATCTTCTGATCATACCAACAAAGATAGCGAAACGCGCGTGTTTTTGTTTCGTATTTTTGTGGGAAAAGTATTCTCAATAGGTTAATTCGACACCAACTCCAATGTTCTCTTGGTTTATCTGATATAGGATAACAAACTACAAATTTGTGGTTTGTTCACCGATTTTTCTAGAGCATTTGACTGTGTGGATCACTATGTACTAATCCAGAAAATGCATCGCTATGGGGTTGTGGAGTTGCCCAAGATTGAATGAGGTCCTATCTAGAGAACAGGTTACAAATAGTGATAATTTAAGGTGTTCACAGTCAGTCCTTGACCTGCAAGCAAGGAGTTCCACAGGGGTCTATACTCGGACCACTGCTTTTTCTTATTTATGCGAACGACTTGATACAATACCTGAATAGTCTTTCAAAGGTACATATTATAATTGCATATGCAGAGATGTTCTGGTAACTGATTGTAATACATTAGTACTTGCAGAATCAACAGAATCTGTTCATGAGAAAATAATGGAATGGGCTGAAAAAAATCATTTAGCACTAAATATCAGCAAAACAGCATTAGTCAAAGTCACAATGCAGAACACCACCGAAACTCTCAAAATATATGAAGATAGCCAACTAGAGGTGACATCCAAACCAGAAACGAAAATGCTAGGTCTAATTCTAGATCAT
>WOGN01010910.1:0-10221 GCA_015342105.1 Leptinotarsa texana | reverse complement strand
TTGATCCGTTGAATAGTTTGCCAGAAACGGTTGATTAACGCTCATCATGAAAAGCCCAGTATTGTATCTTAGGAATCAACTGTAAATTCACGGCTCAAACCGCATGAACCTACAGTGTGATCAAAGAGTGATAATAAGAATTGTTACGTTCCGTTGTGACGTCACAATACGTTACACAGTCGCACTACGATGAATGATTTTTGTGGCATTTTTTTTTCATAAAACACGAATCAGTTTCACATTTCCGAAGGATTATTTATAAGATGAATTAATTGTTTTGGCTTTTACATCGCCATCTTCCTACAAAAAAATTGAGAAACTTCCACCAGAAGGAAAAAAGCAATTAATTTCAAATTAAACTACTAACAAAGATGTGTAGACATGCATAGAAGTTACTTTCAGAAAAAGCCGTCTAGAAATCACCGTCGAAGAGACAATAAGTTTTTAAACTGATTTTGAAGAAGTCTGTCCTCAGTATGTCCAAAATTTGAGAATGTGATATGTGCTGGAGATTCAAATATTGATTTCACAGACTGCGCAAGTAGTTCTTGTATTGAACTGAGTGAATTCATTGAATCTTTCGGTTTAAAACAGATCAGAACAACAATAGATTAAAAAGATGACAAATCAATTTGCAGGTAGTGGTTCCACTAGTTGATTACCGAAAAAGCAATTAGGATAACCATCATTTAGCAAACAAAGTCCACATCAGACCCAAAAACTTCAAGTATAGAAACAGCTAACCCTTGTCTTTAGATTCAGTATCATTTTGATTCTCCTGAAGATGCTAACCATGTTAGCGAAACACGCATCGAGTGCAAAAATTGATCTCTAGAAAAAGTTTTCAACTTTTACACCAAAGGTTCCACTCTCATCGTTCAAACCGAATTTTGTGAAAATCTTACTGTTTTTGGGTACTTCCATCAATATGGCTTTCTGGAGACCTTTTGACACAGGAATCTATGTCAATCGACAGGGATCCGGAATTTAAATTCAAGTTCAGCGAGTAATTTTAAATATTCATGAATACTTGAAGAAGGAAAACTGTCACACTTCACAGAATGCTATTGTGAATAGAATATGCGAGTTAACGAAACTATCTCGTTCGACAGTTCTTCGAGTTATTAAAATAGGGGATGTCATTGACCACGCAATGAGAACCTTATAAGAACCTTTTCAAACTTATAAATTAAACTTATATATTTCCTACCACGTAATAACGGCTACATCCATCAATTTATTAATAATTACATTATCAAATTGTGAGTATAGAAAATATTCTTCAAGTTTTTTGGAGAATTGGTGAAGTAGTGAAGAAAATTTAAAGACTTTTTAAACGAATCACAACGCATAAACTTAGTCCAGATCTGTGATAATTGAATTTGAAATTATGAGTTTTTGGATCCCATCCAAAATATCTTGTTTGAAACCCATGAGACGCAAATTATTGTTCTAGTTTTCGGAATATCATCAATTGTTATGAGCGAGATCAAACACAGCTATGTTTTGAAAACTGACACAGTCTAAATACATCACAGTTGCTTGGTGATTCTAATTAATTGCGTAATCGTGTAGATGGATCTCGAGCCAAAAAACCCATTCCGTGTCAAATTAACGAAAATTCAAATTGGAAAATGTTTCGCATGAGTAAAACCGAAAATTTGACAGCATATCAATCTTTGAAAAAGTTCGTTTTAACTGAGATACAGTGCACTACTAATTCGTATAATGAGATCAACAAACGAGATGAATTTCCATTTTTATTAGCCCTTTGAATGAAAAATAACACGGCATCTTGTAAAATATTAAACGTTGGGTCAGGAAAAAATCAGCTGCTTTTGTGTGCACTGTTTTTGTACTGCTTCGGTGCTGTTTGATTTGTCCATTTCTTTCCAATCCTTACAAGCACAGCAACCTCATGGAATTATTTGCATTTTCCTTCTATCTCTTCATGACACCCATTTAAAATATTCTTGTTACCCGTTCTACATTGTACAGATCTCTTAACCGACATTCTGTTGAGCACCATTTTGTTTGTACCAAAATTGCTTTCCTCCTGTTGTTATCCAGTATTTATTCTCAGAACCAGTCCATACTCTGATGATCTTCAATTATTTTCTCAGGCGATCCCTTTGAGAAAGTTTTTCCGGTATATTTTTACAATACTTTTCATATATCTCATTGGTTCAAACCAATCATTTTGGTACCACCAGAACCAATAAAAGGAGTTGATCATCTTTGGCTTGCACACTCATCAGCTGTTTCGTTGTCTTTTATTCCTGAGTGTCTTGAAATCCAGTAAAAGTTTAGTCTATTTCTGTCTGTCGAAGATTGGAAGCTTGGTTTCCAACCCTACCAGCTATTCTGCCTAATTTCAGTTCCAAAGTGATACAAGTTTGCTCGTTCCTGGTTTCATTGCCACCAGATCCCTTGTGCAGCTTCGTTGGAGTGGTTTTCATTGCTTCCGTTTTTCCAGATCGAGTAAGTTTGGTACCTTAGGGTGAGGTTCTCAGCGCAACTAACGAACCCAAACGACCACAAGTGTCCTCCCTGTAATTTCGAATTGAAAGCAAAACATTGTTAGTTCTAAAACTCTTGAACAAACCTTGGAGGCTAGCTGGTGCAGCAAGGAAGCGACGTATGGCCTCTTTAAGAACAGGATATGTTATAAATCTGCCTTACACTAAGCTCTTGGTCAGCACAGGCAGAATCTTCATCAGGAGAAGATACAAATACAAGATACATTGAAACGATTCAACCAAACCAGATGCGAAAATATTCTGCAGGTCTGAATCTAATGTTTAGTCAGGTGTAGCTGACGTATAGATGCCCTCATAGGAGAAAGTTGTGATATTGCACCTTGAATATCGGATAACCTTAATATCGACTAATCAACTGGAATCTCTTTAATATGCAATTATGTTTGCTGTCTCCTGGCTGGTGGATGCAGTTGGTGTCGTGCAGCTATGGAAGAGCGCCTTCTCTAAATGCTCCACAGGAGGCGTACGTCCCTAGCCACACATTTGTGTTGTTTACCGGACGAAGGTGATCCGGGACTGATCGCCAGTTAGGTCTAGATTTAGGAAAATGTAGCATCATCCCTATTTCAGTTTGCGTCTAGACATATTTGTATAGATGTTTTGGTTGTTTTTCGGGTTTTGCCTTGGTCTTCTTTGGTTAAAATCTCCAAACGTTTCAACTGCAACTGCGGCAGTCATCTTCAGTGGTGTTGGCGAAGTACTCTTCTTGACGTATGAACTGAAACTGAAGCTCTCATTTCTGCCACATTCCTATCGTTGTATAGAGTTTTTGAAATTAATTTCTCCCTTCGTTTCTTTGAAAGTAGAAAACCAAAACCTTTCTTCCCTAAAAATCAATCTCTCTTGAAAAAATATACACTTTTCAATTCAGATAATATTCCTATGGCTGCTTCAGGCTCTCATTGGGAAACTCAAACGGTTGAATAAGTATAGATATGAACTGATGACGTTTTACTGAATCTTGATATAATTTATTGTATATTACTGGAGTTGTTTCCCAACACCAAACCGTTATTTTAATACCTCGACACGTGTTTCGATCACCAAGTGATCATCTTCAAGAGGAATATCAAACTGATCTTTCTCTTGAAGATGATCACTAAGTGATCGAAACACGTTTCGAAGTGTTAAAATAACGGTTTGGTGTTGGGAAAAAACTCCAGTAATATTCATTACTTCACCAAAGGTTCCAAACAGTGCATCACAAGTATATAATTCATTGTATTTTTTTTCTAGAGCGGTCCCCGACTGATGATTTTAACCTCGCATTTCTTACGTTTAGTATAGTATGCCGCCGGTGTTGCCAACAAAACGCCAAATGCGCGTGTTTTCAATATGTTCGCGTATTTGTTGGGCTTTCTGTGAGTTTGTAGATTTTTGTTCTTTTTACACCCCACCACTTTGTTGCCACTTTGTCTCAGCAGATCAGTTTCAGCAGAGTGTCTTAGGCCCATTATCATTCAGTGGTGGTAAAGTACAGGTAGACCAAGCCACTTCTTCTGTTATTTCAAGTTCTGTTTACCAATTACCATTTGATCTCTGCATATTTATATATTTTCATTGAAAAAATGACTTCTCAGCGAAAATGGAACAAAACATTGCAGATTAAACGTCAAGTTCATAAACATGTAGACTGTTATGAAAACTATGACAACGAACATACCTAGGTTGACGAACAACGAACAGACGGTGGTTGACAACAGAGGAGTGGTCGTATCAAGATGATGGATCTTGTTTTACAACATTAAAGTAGTTTATTTAACTGCATTGTTGTTTGAATAGTAATAAGAATATAACATAGACCACAGCTAATAAACTCAAAAATAGCAAAGAATTGTTTATTTTTGATACATTCATCATCGAAATGCGATTTCGTATACAGGGTGCTTTTTTAAGGATATGATTTCAGTATCGTTCCAGTTTTCCATGAAATGATTTTCGCACTTTTCGATCGTTTTTGCGTATTTTTAACATTAATTTCGCATAAAACAATTGTTAGATTGGCAACACTGTTCATCACTTTCCTACACGTATTCCCTGAGTCATTTGTTTTAATTGGATTTTATTTTATGCACATAATTTTGAATTCTACTATTGGCAATGGAAGTTATAAATTGAGCAGCTTCATAAGAATTTTAATATAATTTCTAGACTTGATTTCACTCTGACACCAATAAAATGTTTTAACATCACAGCTGTAGATAGTTGAATTTTAATTTTGGATTTTTTGTATTTGATTTATGCAGAGGACCAGGATATTACAAGATTTGTATCAGGGGTGTCGGATACATTTTTTCCTGGGATTGAGCCGGTATTGAGAGATGATTGAATCATGAAAAGTGGGCTTCATAGATATGAAAGGGTTTTCATCTTCGCTGTAGAAAAATAATAACACTTACTAAAAAGGTCACAGTCAGATTTTCAGTGTAAAAGAAGTAGGTACAATACCGTGACACTCGCTACATGTCATTTCTGAACCTATAATTGGATATGAATACTAGGATCATGCTGAAAAAATATACAGTTTTATAAAGAAATCATTTATTTATGAGTTTCATCGTTATCGACAAGTCGACATACTTCAGGAGATTTACAATTTTTTGTATTTCCTCAAAAATAGTTATTATTTTACTGTAGTGAGTTTCCAAAACTATCATGGTTCTCTGTCATTTGTCAGCCTCAACCAATGATCAACCTGAGAAATTGGCGGCCTGTCTACTTCAACTTTCCCGCGCTTACTTGACATAATTCTGTTTGTTCACTCTGTTGTGATTTGTAACCAATTAAAGAAAAAACTGTCTTGAACAAATTTATTTTCAACAGTATTTCACTAATCACAAACTAATTCATTTACAGCACCAACGCTCAATTTATTTCCATTGTTTGAATTTCTTGTTTAAACGCTCGATTCACTTTCTGAACTGCCCTCTTGGATCGGGAAGCCGGGTTCATATAATGTAACGGTTCTTTCTAGAAATCTGTAATCGGTTCGGTACTCAACTAGAGTTTTACCGGCGGTTGCCGACTGTATTTTTTCGCGGTGATGTCATGTGTTTGTTACATGATTCGGCCGGCATACTGGTCAGGGGCGGCTTCAGATTCGTTGCAGATTAAAGCTCGGTTAAGAAAAGTTACATCACAGTCAACAGTTTGCAGTTCATACTTATTAGAATATTTAAAAGCGACCAAGTGTTCAGTGGCGTGCGAGTTGTGAATTAGGTAGCAATTTATTGTGTGAAAATTTTCATTGTACATATTTTATATTTCATTTAGATTTCTAAGTATTGGAGTACTTGATAGAAAGCTTTCAAGGTCAATATCTTATTACTTGTATATCTCGTTGAAGACGTTTCGTCTGTGACTGCGGCAAACATTCTGATAGGCTGTGCGGCAGTGGTAAAATGATTTTTGATGTGATGTGATTTGGCACGGTTGATGCCGTAGCCAGAGTCTGCACCCCGTTCGCTTCCAAATAATTCCCAGCGTGCTGCTTAACACTTCAACCATACTGACATCTAACCTCTTGGGGTTTGAAGTCAGCCTGTGGTGCTTCTACACCTCGTTGCCTGTTTTCTTTGTTTTTCTCGTTCTACTGTGATTTACATTGTGATCTCCTGTATCTGACTGGTGACTGATGTGTCTGTGTCGCGGACTAAGTATTTGTATGTAGTACTGAATTGTGTATATGTGTGTATGTGCTACGTATGTATTGTTATATTTAACGGAGACTTTTGGAAGTAGTTTCTGGTTTTGCGTCGTTGGTCTCCTGTGCTTGTCCACCTCCCAGAATCTGGGGTCGTCACTCAAGTTGAGATGTGTTCGAATTGGCTCGAAGATGTTTTTCGGCGTAGTTTCTCGTGAGGACATCCACGTACCTGGTGCTAAGATCCAGCCACTGGTAGATGTATCGGTTAGGTATGTATCTAGGAGCACTTACGGCCATCCGCAGACAGACGTTCACAAACCTTTGAATCTAGAGTTTATACGTTTCTGCGCACTGGCTCCAAGCATTAGAAGCATATAAAATGGTGGGAAGTAGGAGTGCCTGGATTAGAAGCAGCTCTACTTGAAGATCCATGCTTCTTCTTCATTCAGTTATGGTATAGAGGTTAAGTCGAACTGCTTTTGCCAACCCTAGCCTCTGTGTGATATGGGACCTGAACGTTAATTGCCTGAAGAGGATGACTCCCAAGTATCTCACTTCATTTGTTTGAGGAATCTTTTGTAATTGATAACGATGTGTCCTTCAGGTTGAACCATTCTCCGGCTGAATAGAGTATCGCCTGACTCTTGTCGGGGTTGATGCTAATCTTTCAGAGATTGTCAACTCCACTATTCCTCCGCTTGTTATTGCAGGTATCCTGTAACTAATGCGTGGTTGGTGGATCTTGTCAGCAGTGCCACGTTTACCGAAAATAGCTCGAAGAAGAGTGGAGAGTGTATGAATAGAACTGCACATTGGTATCTTCCAAACTTGGGATAATTCATTGAATTTGCTGTGCTGGTATGCATGTTTCATTAACTGTTATGCCCTCTTCCTTATGATTGAATTTTTTTTGTGTTTATATGTATCAGTGACCTCCCTGTGAATGTTTAGCTAGTAATATTTTTTCCAGGCAGTATTTATCGATTAGTATTTCACCAACGGCTTCGTGAATATTCGTTCCGCAGATTTAATCAAAACTAAAATTGTATCATCAATTATTTTTTAGATTAACATTTTGATTTTTGTTACAGGTGGAGATGGAACCTTTCACTTCAAATTATTGGTACCTAGTGTTGCCGCCGGTGCCATCATTGGCAAAGGCGGCGAAACAATTGCTCAGCTACAGAAAGAGACTGGTGCACGCGTCAAAATGTCCAAATCACACGATTTTTATCCAGGTGAGTCAAGTCATAGAGTCGGAAATCCGGAAGGATTTTCAAAGGAAACATTCGCCAAGCTTTCATCACATCTATTTTAGCATTACTCAAAGTTAGGGTTGATTCACTCTTTTTATAAAATACATTTAGTTTCATAACACCAGTTACGAGGTAACAATAAACAAACTTATATATTATAATAAAATAAACGGGATATTAATGTATTGTAGTAAATTAACGAATTAACTGTCTTAAACAAATTTATTTCTAGCAATATTTCACTATCACAAATTCCTTGTTTAACCGCTCGATTCACCTTCTGAATTTAACTGCCCTCTCTGGACGAGTAGCCGGTTTATATATCGGTAACGATCGTTCCAGAATTCTATAGTCGTTCGGTACTCGCCTAGAATTTTCCAGGCTGCTTTCTTTCGCGGTGAGTCATGTATTTATTCGATGAATCGGCTGAGGTATGGGTCAGGAGCGGCTTCAGATTCGTTACAGTATAATATGAAAGATATATGTACGTTTAGCAATATTGTAAATTAATATTACTGGAGTTTTATTATTCATTACTACACCAAAGGTTCCAAACAGTGCATCACAAGTGAATATTGTAAATGCTAACATGCTAAAAATTGAATGCTTATTGTAAAAAAAATGTATTGAATAGAATAGCATTGAGTTTTTACTTGTAAGTGAGGTTGATCGTAGGTTTTAGAAAATATTTTCAATTTTGAGCAACTTGATATGTTTCTAAAGAAAGAAAGAAAAAATACACATAACATTTAATAAAAGGTATAAAAAGATATGTTTGTATAGATTAATCTTATCGACAATTACGATTAAAAAAGTAGTAAATATATAAGTAAAGCACAATAGTGAAGATCAAAGAATCAGTGTTTCCTAGTAGAATAAATCATGGATGGCTTTTGAAGTGGTATGTATGTCATCAATTTTTTTTAATGAATGACGTGACATATCCTCCTGAATGTCTTGTTTAGATTATTGAATATTCTTGTACATAAATAATGAAAACTCTTTTGTCCAGTTGATTTCAATATTCGGAGAAATTGGAATTGACTGCGTCGTCTTGCATCATACTTGTGCGTGAGTTTCATTAGATCTTTCCTATATTGGGTTTGCCTGATGTTGTTGTTTTTGAAATAAAGTTGTGTGATGTCTGAAATGTTACTTTCTTCACGAAGATAATCCCTTGGAAATTTCGAATATGAATATATTTATTGCATATAACTTACATACCACATCTGTTAAAAAAATGGTTCCATTTTCTTCAAGATAAATTTATTTATTCATTAGTTTCAATTCTGTCCTCTTCAAAGTAGTCCCCCTCAAATAAAATACACTTGTGCCAACTTTTTTCCAATCTTCGAAGCAGTTGTGATATGTATTTTTTGGTACGTCCTTGATCTTTCTCGGCGATTCGGTTTCCATCTCCTCAATTATCGTAAAACGCCGTCCTTTCATGGGTCTCTTCAATTTTGCCAACAAGAAAAAGTCACAGGGGGCCAAATCTGGTGAATACAGTGGGTGCGGCATGTCCACGGTGTTATTTTTGTCCAAAAAATTACGAACAAGCAATGACAAGGGAGTAGGTGTATGATGCAAAAGCCATTAATTGTATTTCCACAATACTGGACGTTTTCTTCGTATTGCTTCTCGCAAGCGGCGTATAACCTCAAAATAATACTCCTTATTGACCATATAACAAAATGATACACTAATGTTCGTGGACAAGTATTGCAGATATGTTTTCAATAAAAAACGTTCACCTCTCATAAAATGTATCATTCAACTCGCACACTAGGAATCACATAGTCAGAGGTAAGTTAATCCATGCCTCGCGCAAATTTAGACTTCTGAGGGTTTTCCGTTCGTAGGGGAGCGACAGCTGGTTAACGGAAAAACATATTTTTTCACTTCAACTGCCACACAATTTCACATCAACTCCCAAGGCAGTTGCTGGTAATTGAATAAATATGAAGTATCTTATCGTTAAAATACAATGAAAAGAATAGTTTTAACCCATTAATATTCATGGCTGGACGTGGGGTCTAAATAAAAATCGCCGTTATTTCTTCCACGTTCGAAATTCACGAAACAGTGAAAACGGTAATCGACATTTTATCGTAATTATATGCATCAGTTTAATTACGAAACTCTACACGAACATTTTTTTCCAACCATTAGCCACTGAGGTTTCGACAGCATTATGCAATTCGTTCGTCAAAATTACTTATTTAGAATAATCGATACGAACCCGCTTGGAATATATAACTAATAAATTCCGCATGAATTATGATATCAACCAAGCAGATAAAGGAGTTTGTTGTGATTACATATGTGATGGACGATATTCATCAGAATATCGTCAGAAAAGAGGAGGAAAAACGGTTAAAATATCGGTTTAAAAAAATCTCTATAGGAGTTTGCATCCCAAATCGTCCGTTCCACGGTTGTATTTCCCCCGACAACAGGGAGGCCGTGGACTTTTGAGTTTGGAGTGTCTACATGACAGAATCGTACTGGATACAGCCTGTCAAGTCGTCAGGATTTCGGATATCCTTCTCCGCATGGTCCTTGCCAATGAGAGAGCAGGAATTGAAGCATTTCTTTTTAGGGCAGCTGCCCGAGCAGCTGATGAAGTTGGTTCAGGTTTCGACACTGAACGATGTGACCACAACTCTATCACCGAGTTAAAACCCGTTTAGAAAAAAGCTCAGATAAAAGCCACAAAGAGCACCACACTTCTGCGGGAACAAAAGGATAAGCCAATGAATGGGGTCTTCTTCAATAA
>WOGN01010909.1:0-10222 GCA_015342105.1 Leptinotarsa texana | reverse complement strand
TTCTATTGGTCTGGCCGATGTAAGTTCTGGGGCAGTCTGAACATGGTATTTCGTATATGCCCTGTGCTTCATTGGGTATTGTGTCTGTAGAGCAGTTGGGAATGAGTCACTGGATCTTTCGAGGAAGGCAGTTCAGCTGTTCACGGGGCACGGTAACTTCCCGGGATACCTGGCTAGGTTTAACCTGACGTGATAGAGAGATGTATGGACGGTGACAGAACTGGGTGGCGCCGATGGAAAGAATGCAGCTGAGAGACAGGAATGGAAGGATACAGGAATGTATACGTGTGGCGAATAAGTGGGCAGAGAGTATTGTGAGAGATGAGTGGGACGGGTGACAGGCAAGCTACCAATGTTGTTGCTAAAGATGGAACGACGACGATCTTCCCAATCTAGGCAACCCTTGGAATACACGCTTACTGAAACTCCGACAGTTAGGGCAAAATGAATTGTTAAACAGAAAGAATAGAAATATGTGTATATATCTGAATTATGATGGTACAGTACTTCCTCTTGTTATGGATCAACTTGTGAATATTCATATATTACCTTACATAATAACTGTTTAGTTAAGTTTAATTTTTTAAATTGGAATATGTAAAGAAATGTAAATTTTTGTTTGGTATTCAATAAAGTTATGGGTCTTTGACCCTCGTTGATTTGGATGCGCACGAGTCTTTTGGCAGTGGCGATGCTTAGATAGAGGGAAGATGCCTAGTGGAAAGGCTTTCGAGCCAGGACAGCGCAGAGCAATGGCATTATTCATGCCCTGAAGACCTGAAGAAGCTTCCCACTGGAAGCGATAGCTTGGCAAAGTGAATCCAATTTTTTATTTCGATATTTAACTAAGAGACCAGTCACTGAGACATGCCACTTCATATATAGATAAATAGATAAGTACTATTCTGATCATTCCCATATTGATTTCAATATAAGAGCCACCGGTAGACAGCTGTTTGAGCCTGTTGGACATCGTCAGTACCAAGCAGGCGGTCTTCGATTGAAGACAAAATGTTAATAACTAAAAAAAGTACTTGATAAAAATAACTGCGTAAACGCAAGCGGGACATAAGTGGAAATATCTATTGGTGTGACACTCAAGTCAACTTGCCAAGTTTTCATGTCAGTGTTGGAGGTTTAACCAATCAATCGACAACTACGGTAGCAGAAATTTGGGAATCTATCTTGGAATGCCATCAGAAAACGAATTCACATCTTTCTAGAAATGATATGAAATCGAGAAGATATATATGTTCATATATTCGCATGAACATATACATTCGGTACATCCCGCTTTTCATGAAATAACCTATGCTTAGAATGCAATTTCGGACATTGCCATTTGGATTCTTGATGAAATTTACGAAAATGTGCTATTTTACGGGTAATAATTGGGTCAATTATTGACACGAAATAATTTGGAACGAATCCAAAAACTTTTTTTACTATCAATGGAAAATGTATAAATGAAAAATTATTAATTTTATTTGTTTCGTAATCATGACGTTGATAAGAGAAGTTGATTTCAACAAAAAAATGTGGTATGAGTTTTATTGAGAAAATTACCGGCTTAGGAGTTTCCAAAGACCAAAGATAGACAATGGTTTGATGGTGCTCGAACGAATGTTCTAAGAATCGATCATGCAATAATGATACATTGAATGAAATGAACCCAATAAGGGACTGAAAATAAAAAATAAATTGCATGCTGTGGATCGTGTCGCAGGTCTTCTAGATTTGTAGAATTTATTTAATTAGTGAAATGGACGACACTGTTAGTTTTTTCTGCAGCACTGGTAGTTTTTGTTGAATCTAGTTGTCGCAGAACAAAAAGTAGATAGTTGGCCAATGTCACTTCTTCACAAATTATTAGTCATTCATCCTTGTTCACTGTGTTCCAACATGATTTATTCTACTGAAGAAAGAATAGACATTGTTGCAACCACCCTATTACCGAAATAATGAATGAGCTAAAGATGCTGCAAGAATTTATAATACGAATCATCCAGACCGCAACGTGAGACATCAATATGTTAAACAGAAGACCTTCAGGAATGCCGATTTCTGACTCCGGACATCTTCAATAATGTAAGGAACGCTTTCAAAAGTGAACTGTATTACTGTATGGAACTAGATGGATGTCATTTTGAACACTTTATGCGTTGATTGTGTTGCCACTGATATTACTTTTGTTGATTTTCTCAATGAAATGATCGACAGCGAATTTTTCATTTTTTCTTGAATAAAATATTTAATTTCTCAATAACGAATGAACCAATTTCGAAAAAAAATACAGAAGTGATAGAGGGATAAAATGCCTTTCAAATGATGAATAACTCGATTCCATAAGTTATAAAAAAAAAGGGGAGTAGTTGCTGACCGCAGAAGGGTGAAATTTTCTGTTACACGTCCGTTTCTGATTTACAGGGTGGGTCAAATTTTCGTTGGAACGGCCTGTATATAAAAATCATCAGACTACATAGAAAGACTACTAACTGAAGAGAACATTTACATAGTTATAACTTCGGTAGATGTATAAAGAATATCAAGTCAAAACTGGACAATACATTTTTTTCACCATTAATAAAAAGCCAATAATCAATATCTGTTTTGCTAGAAGTGATATTGTAATGTAATTATTTTTTTCAAAATCTACTCGTATATTTTCTGCAACAATTATTCATTTATCTGATTAGATTTTGAAATGGAACACCAATATGCCATCTGTTCGCCTAGAAGTAATATAATATTCAGAAGGAACACTGATTGGGAAAAGGACTTGTTATGGATTTATTTCACGCCAGAGGTTCCAGTTTTACCTTTTATTATCGTATTGTGATTGCTTTTTCAAAATCTACCTGTTTTTCCAGAATAATTCATTCATTTAATTAGGTTTCGTACCTATTTACTGTTATATAAAGCACATTGTAAAACAGTTAGATGTACAAGTCCAACTGAAGAAGCTACCTTGCAGAGAAACGCGTCTTAAATCAAATTTGTTATGAAAATACTAGAATTATCATCATTCAAAAAACAATTATATTATGTAATTTGGCCTTGACAGCTTCTCTTACAGCTTCTTTTCAAAAATGTTTCCAAACATCAATTTATTTTTAACTTTGGTGTAGTAGATATTTAGAAAAAACGTTATGAAAACAATCTATTTCAATACAAATACTACGCATTTCTTCACTTTCAAGATATGTTGTGAATATGTGGTTAGCAGGGTGTTTACAGTGGTAGCGCAAGACCTAAATTTAATGTGGCAAAGTACATTTCACGAGGCTCTCTGATGATGCAAAAAGGGTTTTTGAGATGTAAACAATATTGAACAAAAAGAAAATTAAATAAAAAAACTCAAAAGTAATAAAAAACATCATGTCTAGGTAGCTGTATTGAAACCCCAGCCAAAGTCACTGACACTGCGGCGATTTACTCACCTTTCTACAAATAAGGAAACACACTTTCTTTTTTTTTCACTAAATCAAATTTCCATTTTTCCCTTCAAATTTATGCCTCTCAGCGTCTAAGCCTGATATGATTGTAATTATGAAGGATGCACCAATATGTATCCGCGACCTGTAAAATAATAACATTTGTAGGCACTTGTTTTTTTCCTTAAGTTTGATTACCTTATAGGAAGTCGACTAATTTGTTTGAATGAAAATTGGATAAATATAATACACAATAATCTTATTTTCTATATTACCTGCTTCAGTATTTCACTAACTGTGTGTCCCAGCTAAGTTTTGTCACATCTGCGAACTCGTGAAAAAAAATTGTAAATCGCTCAGACCCGTCGATTTTTATTACAAGCGGTAACATTTCACCAAATACATCATTATTGTGCACCTCTAGCACCTCCTACTTCAGAAATAATAGTTTAGAAGGTGAGACAGACGTTTTCATGAAAAAAGAAAATGTCGCCATGTTTTTGTATACACATATCTTTGTTTGAGCCTTGGTATATTTATGTATTCAATTCACATCATTCAACAATTTGAAAACTTTCGAAAATAGTTTATACTATACAAGAGGGAATATCCATCGTATCTGCGTATTTTGAAAATGGACGGTGTGTCAGGAAAAAAACACATTATGTGATTCAATTGATGAATAAGTTCATGGAGTCGGGATCAGTGCTGGATAAAAAACATGAACGAGAGAAGTCTATGAGAAATGAAGGGGTCGCTGTTGCAGTTATAGGACATGCCGTGATAGACAACATTTCATCTTTAAGACAACTTGAGACTATTTCTGGAGTTTCCAGCGCAGCGAATATCGAAATATGAAAGAAACAAGATTCCATGCTTATAAAATGCAGAATGTACAAGAATTAAATAAAAATGATCCTGACAGATGTACAGTTTTGTGAAATCATGAGTCAATTATTGATTAATGACAATAATTACCTCTACAATGTGTTCTTTTCTGATGAATCTTCTTTTTATTTAAATGGACATGTGAACAGGCACAACTGCTCGTAATGGAGTGACGTAAATCCTCATTGGTACAGGGAAACTCATTCACAAACTCCCTAGAAATTGAATGTTTGGGCTGGTATTCTGGCAGACCACATTGTAGGTACATATTTTATTGATGGAAATCTCAACGAACCAACGTATCTTAAACTTCTTGATACAATTGTGAACTCCAGAATCACTCGGTTACTTGAAGACGATGATAGTCTAATAGAAAGTCAGCTCACCTTTCAACAAGATGGAGCTCTTCTACATGTTTTGCAGCTGTACATATTATAAACAGATTTTTTTTTAAACAGACATCTTTTTATGGGGTCATTTGAAATCCAAAGTTTATATTACACAGCCAAATTCTCTTGATGATTTACGCAGGAAAATTAGGAGGAATCTAGTTTTAGCTGAGACACACTGTATATTTAATACAATATAATAGGCATAATGAAAAAAAAAGGAGGATTCTAGCGCAACGAATCGAAGATATGAAACGAATAATAGACATAATGTTTATTCATTTTAAATGAAATGAACACAGGTGATATCATTTTTCTTTATTCTCACATCAAATACTTTTTGAAATTATAATATAGAAATATGAAGCAAGACTGTGTCTGCATGCAATACTTTGATTGGCTTTCTATTAAGGGGAAGTCCCGAGGTATCTAACCGGGGATTTCCCGCAATAGCAGCTTAACGTCAAATATTGTTGTCAAACTGAATAAAAAGGAATGATCTAAAACGACAAGGATGATAATTTTTCATTTGATTGATCTCATAAGATAATATAGTTTATCCGAAAAAAATATATTCACGAATTTTTCATTCATATGCTTTCGTGCGCCGAAGAGTGGAATATCTTTAGGTTGAGAATTTTCTGATCAGTTATTAAAAAAAATCATGTCGTGTATAGTCGAAGTAACCGATATAGTAATCTTGAAGGTATCGGCGAAGTTAAAGGCCAAAAAAACCAATACGAAGGAATTATGCCCTCATTTTGGAGGGCAGTGGCCAACTACAGTATCCTTGTAGCAGGTTTAGAACACCGTCTAACATTGTTTCGTAAACGGTGATACAATATCTCAATACAGATTCAACTAGAGAATTGTATATCATTAATTTTTTCATCCAACGTATCGCGAAGTGCATAGAATTGTCTCATAAGCATTGTGAGCATCTTGTAATTGGTTTGAACATCTCATCTCAATTGCTGATCGACCATCACACCATCAATACTTCATTCTCTGCAGTAAGTGAGAGTTGAAGTACTGTTTTACCACAGTGTCTGGGCCCGAAGGTTATAATACAGTAAAAACTTGTAGGAAAAAACTACATGTTTCATTATATTATGAAAAGAAAAATTCTCATATCCAGTTGATATTCTTCGCGGGGCCAGTAACAATCCAATGTCCATGATGAATTGCAACTTTATATTCTGTGATGCGACCCGTTGGGAGTACATTTCATTAATAAAATTTTCTGGTCGTGTCCGCAATTGTTGGCACAGAATCTGAAGCTCAATTGAACCGCACGTTACATCCATCACGTTCTATCAACAGCTGATTAGGTTTCAAATTGTGTGTGGACTGAACACATTATATTTTCTTACAGTCGCAATATGCAGCGACACTATTGAAGTCGCCAACATATGGGATTTCTAAAATTTGGATTTTGACATGGGTGTCAAAAAATACTTCGAAAGAGTTGTTCATTTGCAAGTTTTTCAAAGTATGCTGAATTTGATCAAAGTCGAAATGGAATGAATTTTTTTTTATATCTTTGACAAATAGCAATTGTCCTAATTGGTTCAATTTACTTCTTCCTGAACAATATGTTATAGTACTTGTAATGCATTGTTTGAAACCTTTGGTGTAGTTTTATCCCAACATAAAACCGTTATATTTAACACCTCGGCAGGAAGATTAAACTGTTTAATCCAGTTTAATCTTGCTCATGAAGATAATCATTTGGTGATCAAAACACATGTCGAGGTGTTGAAGTAACGGTTCGGTGTTGGGATAAAACCCCAGTAATATTCATTACTACACCAACAAATAAAAATGTTACAGGTTACGCGAAGTTCATCACCTTAATGAAAGGGATTACGGAAAGATAGTACGATTTGCTAAGTGGTTAAAACGTTGAAATAGTGAAGTTGGGAATATTTCTAAAAAAGTAATATGGAGGAACGATTCAAAATTCACCAGCAATGGTTGGTTTGACGAAAACAGTCATTATGGGTGGAATAATATGGAAGAATATCTTCATAGAGAATCCAATTTCTAGGAAAGATTCTGAATAAATGTATGGTTGGTAATTTTGGGAACAAATATACTAGGTCCCTTTTTACGATGCGCATGTGAGTCGTGGAATATTTCTACATTTTGTATCCAATGAGTTTGATGGCCACTTAAATGAATTGCCACTGAATATCCGCCATGAAATACAAAATTTTCAACAAGAGCGTGTCCTTTTCCATAATACAGCAATAGTAAGGAAACATTTAGATGCAATAATCCCAGCAAAGTGGATTGGAAACAATAAACCAATTACCTGACCAGATCGATCCCTAGACCTTACTTCTTCAGATTTTTTGTCTGGAAATACATGAAGGACAAAGTTTTTTTGACACCCAGTATAGATATTACTATTGGGGATAAAAGTTCAGTAATATTTAATATGTTCAGTTTTTATGTATGCAGTTTTTATGTTATTATTATTATTTATCTATTATGTGCCACGTATTCGAATCCAAATTCTAATTCAGTCCAAAAACTTCAGTATACATTTTGGAAAGTTTATTTCCAAAATGATCATTCACGAAAAGCAGTGCCTCTCACATGGGAAAGTATCTCCCTATGCATATCTTGTGGAATGATTTAATTTCATCCATCGAAACTGGCATAGGACACTTGACTGCTTCGATCACGATCTTTTGATAACAACGTTATCAAGATATATTGTTACATATGCTCCTTCAAGTTGCTTATAGTCTTTTCTGAGACACAGCATTCAATATATATCATAAACATATATATTTCATTGACAAATTCAACTTTGATAGAAACCAATGGACATGGGTGTTCTTCAGGGTACAAGCATTTGGCCTATACCAGATTTATGTTGAATAAATGATCTGTCAGATAGTTTCAATGAAGTATTCTTCACTCTATATGTAGACAATACATCCATAATTATTCCTAATAAAGGAGAAGCAATTCTTAACGAGTATTGTATTGTGAACATGAATCACATAAATGAATGGTTCGTTGAAAATTACTCGGGGCTGAACAAAGAAAAAATTCACTGCTTTCTCTAGGGCTAAGTACAAACGGACAACGCTATTATTGCCAGAGCTAACTCAGAAGCAGAAACCAACAATCGCTGGGATCCTTGAAGGCTAATTATTTTGAATCACCCTCAAACCCCAAAAGAACTTGTGATGTAGAGTGAAGTACGAGTCTCTATCTATTGTCTCAAGAATATTGAGATGCTGCAAGCTCTTAGATTAGAAGGATCACCAAGTTACTCAGAGAAACAACAGGCCTTCAACACCAAAAAGGTGATGCAGGCCACCAACTCTAGAAAAAATATGGGTCTACCAGAAGTGTCTATCGGTTTATGTGCCTAAAGGCGTTATTGAATACTCATCACCAGTTCTACTAGTAATGCATAAAACTGCTTTTGTGTAGAAGAAGCAGATATTTTTCTTCTGTCATGTCATCTCTGAAAATGGATTGAAAACTAACTCAACGAAGATCGATGTTATGAAACATGATCGTCCAAAGCCCGAAGCTTTCTTGGATCATGGACGTATTACAGAAAAATAGTGGAAGATTCTACACGGATAAACGAATCGTCAAAACTGTTCACCGTGGGGTATCCATTTTTCGAGCTCTCAGACCTTAAACCATCAAAAACCGCATGGTTGCTGTCGTCCAGTTCTTCCGCCATCTCAAGTACCTGTGATGAACTGTTTGGAACCTTTGGTGTAGTAATGAATATTACTGGAGTTATATCCCAACACCAAACTGTTACTTTTAACACCTTGACCCGTGTTTCAATCACCAAGTGATCGTCTTCAAGAAAAATATTGAACTATTTTTAAAAGTTCCTCTTGAATATATCATTTGGTTATTGAAACACGTGTCGAAGTGTTGAAAATAACGGTTTGGCGTTGGGATAAAATTCCGGTAATATTCTTCCCAAGCACCGTTTGTGATGGTATTACTGCAATAAGTAGCTGATTTACTCAGATCATAAATGAGTCAACCAGGATTCCTGACCGTGATGGATAATATACTAGTCTTCTGGATGTATACCTAACAACCAATTCAGAAATTTACACAGTCACCGTAAGTTCTTCATTGGGATCTTTTGACTACAAACTCATTTCAGTGTTCAGTGTTCCAATAAGTCGTTGTATATTACTGGAGTTGTTTTCCAACTTCAAATCGTTATTTTTAACACCTCGCCACGTGTTTCGATTACCAAGTAATAATCTTCAAGAGGAAGATAAAACAGTTTTATCAACACCAAATCGTCATTTTCAATACCTCGACACGTGTTTCGATCACCAAGTGAACATCTTCAAGAGATTTTCCCAACCGGATATAATAAAGTCAGGTCAGACAATTTCGCATTCTGCTTCGATAAGTTTGTTGGGGTACAATCATGTCACTGGAATTGCAAAGGCTGCTTCTCAAAAGCTTGGAACTCTGTTCTGAACCAGAAAACTACACACCCCAGCAACTTTTGATGCTTTATAAAGCGAATATCAGACCTTCTTTGGAAAATTTCTCTCATGTGTCGAGCTCTGCCATCAAACATACTCTGAAGTTGCTGGATACCATCCAGAAAAAAGACATCCGCCTGTGGAGACGCGAACATCACTTGTTCCAGACTTGATAGTCTGGAACATCGAAGAAAGGTTGAAGATTTGTCTCTCTTCTAAAGATACTTTCACGGGAAGTTTTCAAGTGACCTGGCATATACGCGATGGACTGTGGCTGCTCATCGTTTCGAGTTTCAACTCAGTACATCCCGAATTTCACTGTTTGAGAAATCTTCCATTTGGAGAATGGCGTTTATGAGGAATAAACTTCCTGAGAAAATTTTTCAGAATACATTTGATCTCCAGCGCCTTAAGGATTTTTCTATAGTGCTTGTATCTGGTAGAGTAGGGAGGATGGCACTTAGGCCACATGTGACCCATTGTACATCCTCCCGAGGAGTTGTCCTCCTAGGTCATGATACATCCTATCCTTTCCAGGTAGGTGAATAGGTCTCTAGGATACATCTCCTTTATATTGGCAGGTGTAGTCCAAGACTCGCCGAATACACACTCTCTTTGGCAATCTTGAGGTGTCTCACTGTGGCCTCCGCGAAGGTTTTGGAAGGTGCAGCGATATTACTGTCGTTACACGGCTTCTTCAACCTTCTTGGAGTTACCTCCGTGGAGGTGCACAAGTGAGGGAGCTTTCCTGCAGGGGCAGCCGGTTCCTTTCCTTTATTCAAGGCGGTGCCTTCGCTGTTGGAGGTGATCTGCTATGTCTAGCCTCATTCCAAGGGGTGGATTGGGGTGGACATTTCTGTTCATTCCTAGCCACCGCCTTAGATTGAGGTGAGGATTTCTGTCCAGCCTCGGGATTGGTTTTTGTTTTTGTTGTATCTGTTGTTTAATTCATGTATGTTTCCACGAGTAGCAAGGGAAGAGTTAGTCACCTCTGACAGAGCCCCGCATTACC
>WOGN01010907.1:0-10223 GCA_015342105.1 Leptinotarsa texana | reverse complement strand
TAGTTGATTCAGTTATTGAAAATAGCGGTGATAGATGCCTTCTTCCAAGTTCGTGGGATATGAGATTTTGCGAAAGAGACTGACATAATTGTTTACAACGGAGAGCAGAGAGTTTCGGCAAACTTTTTGAGAAAAAAGGGGCTCATTCCATCCAAACCAGGAGATGAATTCGATTTAATGTTCGAGAAATAATTTTTGATTTTTTTCGAAGTGAACGATTATCACGTAGTCGTTCTACTATAATTTTTGGTGAGTGGTCATCTCAAGGCTCGACCGTGAAGGAGCTTGTGGAAAAATCTGCCAAAATCTCTGCTTATTCGATGTCTGTAGAACACAAAGGACCATCAGATTTTCGTAGTAGCGGAATGCTTACTTTGGTGTTCAGGTTAGATCGTATGAATTTGTACAGTTTTTTATTGTTTCAGAGTCTGCAATAGATTCTTCGAACTCACGATATGAAAATAGTATTGTTCATACTAAGTGTTTTGAGAAATTTCAATGAGCTTGGTAATCTTCTGTGGCTTTTGATATTTTGTATTTTTTGCAGAATCTTTTTTTGTGATGACATATCAACTGAAACTGAACCTCATTTCTACCATGTCATTTATAGTGCTGATTTTTTGCGCACTTTGTGTAATGGCGAGTTTGCGCGTACTTTTCTCGTGATTTGGGTGACATGACTTTGTTTTAGCGCCTGTATGCCTGATCTTTGGTATGTACTCAGATACTTCGATATTCTCTTCGTTGGTTAATTTTTCCCTTCTTCAGAATTGTTCTGATTCGGTTGATGACACCTTTCATGTATATCAAATAGACAGTGCCTTGGGACTGATTATAAATGATGTTTCTCTTCTCTATTCCTCTCGGAGTGTTTGGAGATTGTAACCAAAGAAGACCACAACAAAACCCGGAAACCAACCAAAATAATGACGTCAGCCTTGAAACCCTATTCTCCTATATTATTCATTCGATAGCTCTCAAAATGCTTGTGCGAAAGTATCTGCAGTTCCCGAGTGACAATGTCTTAATCAGGTGCAGTACTTCGGAATGTACTGATTTGATAATTTTTATGAGAGTATCTATGGAAGAAACATAAGTTTTCAGTCCTTCTGCTCTGCTTCTGCTCTTGATGGGTTCCAGGAGCTTCAAAGCATTCTTCGAGTTCAATAAATATGAACAATATTTCAAGAAAGTTCGAACATGAGAATCAGAAGTATAAAGTTCTAACCAGCGTTTCAAATTTCTCTACCTAATTAGACCTACTTAGCCAAGATTTTGCTATTTATTCAAGTTGGAAATTCCAAAAGACTGGAGAAAACGGGGTCATTGACCATTTTCAAGTATGTTATTATGATGGATGTTTTTTTATTGCAGTCTTCTGTTTGGATAACTGCTTGTTCAAATTTCAGGTAACAGCCACTAATCAGAAAGATTTGAAAAAGACTGTTCTTTTCCAATTTCCAATTCTTCGTGATTCTTCACTTTTATCTATTTCTGATTTACATTCATTGCAAATACCAACGGAAATGGATGAATCACAGATGTAAGCTCTCTAATCAGAAAAAGAAATTAAGGTATCCATTCCTGAGGAGATGAGCATATGTTAAAAAATTCACAGTTGAAATGCTTGAGATCGTGAGTTGAAAGACGATATTTCTTGCAAATGGATACCTAATTTAAAGTCCTCCTTTGTCGGTACCTTGCATAATAAGATTGTTGGAAACCCTTTTTTTTCTTTTCGACCCGACATGGTTTGAATTTTCTATGCACCTATGAGATATGCACCTGCCTAGGAAACTATGCGACTGATTTCAAGCGGAAATTGACATCGTTTTGAGCTTTACCAAACATTGAACACCTAGATGGCAATAAGATGTATGGACTTCTGGCAAATTCTTTCAGGATTGGATCACTCCAAGGTATTTATTCACCCTTCGAAGTTTGATACCAAACAGTTGTTGGACTACAGTAGGGATGAACTACGATGTATAACAGGCATTCTTACAGGTCACTGTCATTTGAATCATCATATGCAGAGACTCGGACTGTCGGAAGATAGTATGTGTCGCCTCTGTTTGGAAAATGATGGAACAGCAGAGCACATACCTTGTGCCTGCCCTGCTGGGGATCGAATTACGTTTTTAGAGTTTTGTAGAGCCGGACTTTTACCATGTAACCTCACCATTTATTCTAATAGGCTTCGTTAAGAAGCTGGGTTCATTTGGTCGAGTGTGAATAGGTGTGAGCCGCAATAAATCCTTGCGGGTTACGATGGAGGGTCGATTAGACCCACTTTGGACCTAACCTAAGCTAACCTAATACTAGTGATTCCCTACAATGAAGTCACAACCACAACAATCAACTTTCTTCATAACTCATTTGGATGTTTCAGTCCATTCAGAAACTAATCTACTTCCTCTAGTCACCTTTTAGTTTTATATTGCGTGTATTATTGTTTCAACTCTTCTAGTTACTATCACAACTCCTTCTATAAATTCAGTTATTTTCCTTTCCTTTGTTCAACTCTTTTGGCTTCTCTATTTTCCTGAAAATGAGGGTTACACACAGAAATTGTATACAACCTCGATCTTTTTTTTCTGTACATTAAAAAATGCCAGTTGAAAATAAACTGAAACATATCGCGTACGTTGGAAAAGATATGTTCCAATGAAAAAAAAATTGAAAATAGTATTCAACGGTAAAATCGAACATTTTATCGCTATTCTATCGGTACAGAACATCGGACAAAAATACCGTAGACTCGTATGTGCATGTGCAACCAATGGACCAGAAAAGAGATATCGGTACGGGAAACTCGAGACTGAATATTTTCATCATTTTTCACCGAAGATACTTCTATGAGAGAAGCGGAATTTATTGGAAATATACTCTGAGTAGACAAAAAAGGTTTTGGCTTTCTACTTTTTCATTTTTATACAAAACAATGTGTCTTACAGAGAGGGAAATAAAGCAATCGAATCCAAAAAAAACTCTTTCCAAAGATGTGCAGATCATACAAAAGTGTAGTTTTCAATCGCTATCAGAAAAAAGTCCCTTTTGAAGTAACTACTTTCATATCAACATTCCATTACACGAAAAAAAAAATTATTTCGAAATAATTACGTTTATACTCTTGTAAACCTTGAATTGTACCAAAACACCTTTTTTCATCCTCAATGGCGAACTTTGTGTGTTTCGGTATAAGTATGTTGTTCCTGAAAGCTGATTTTGAAGTGTGAGGGTTGGCCTTGGCAGAAGCAAAAATCAACGGAGCTGATCTAGCTGATGAAGGGCGAACCAAAACGTTATAGCAATAATATAAGCTGTATTTATTAGTTACTACCTGAGTGATCCCAGATGTACCCGGCCTGACCTAGAGACATTCTAATGAATAAATCTACCTGAAAAGATCAGGTATGAAGTGATTGACTGTCTGAATGATTTAAATTTTCGAAAATACTCAACTTTTGTCACCTGAAAATAAACAGATTCAATAATGGCGAATTATTCAGTTCAGTTTGGTCGTTCGTGAGATATTGAGAGTTTATGAATTTGTTTATGTCCCTCTGTCACTAAATGAGTGACATAAATATCTTGTACCCTCTAGGTTAAAAAAATCATATCAATTGGTAATATTTTCCTCAAGCCTTTTTAGGCCGAAATACCGCAACAAATGCAAACAATATATTTATGATAAATGTATGATAAATGTCAGTAGTATTTCACGGAAATAAATGTTCTGTTCTGTTGAATGTTTCCATTCTGGAAACTATTTCTGTGTGCCTTTATGCGGGCTTTGAACGTTCTTTCAGTTTGACCTATATAAAACATCGGACCTAATCCACATGAAATTTATACCCTACCGATTTATCTTGAACAACTTTCATCTTTATTATTCTTAATGCGTTTGCCTGACTTATTGTTGTTAAAACTTTGTTGTGCAGAAAATGTCAAATATTCGTAGTGGTTTGCCTAAGTAGGTTAAGGTTCCATAACTTTTAGTCTCATCTCTTTGAACTGGATAAACTTCCTTCAAAGCTTGGCTGTATATATTTTTCGATAATAGATATTAGACTGCTATCGTGATCATTGTTGACGGCTATTTGTTTTCTTATGTTCAGTTCTTTATTGAAATTTTCATCTGACAAAGAAACGTTTATCCGTCTGAGGATCATACTCTTGAATGCTGCTACGGATGGGTAGACGGATTATAAATGATAATATCTGTATGTGCTGGTTGATGATTTATTGAAAAATCATGGTTATTGTTAACTTTCGTTATTGTTCAGTCCAAAAATCTTATAGAGTCGTCCTTTCCATCTCCATGGTAAATATGATAGAAGGGTGGAGAGAATTGATGAAATTCAAGAACTTAGTCGATTGTAATGATAATAATAATGAATTGTTTCTTGTTCGCCGGTAAAATAATTACAGAACTGTAATACTTAACCCAAAGAACACAGCAAAACAAAAGGAGTAGTGTTAGGTCAGTTGACCGATTCTTCCACACTCCCCTCAAAAATAACAAAATATATAACGAATCATTGATGAAAATCTACCTAGTTATAATAAAGTGAGTACCTATAACCTATAAAGATAATTAATACTTATACATGTATACCACTAGTTGAACAAATTTAAACGAAAATAATTAATACTCAAAATATACCAGATTTAGAAAATATAAACTAAAAAGATGCATTCAATTCACTAGGTTATATCATTGTTGAGTCAACAAGATTTTTCTTTGTTTTTTTCTGAAGGAATTCAGAGACAATGCAAAATCGGAAATATCCAGTAAAGAGAAAATTATAGCAATCTGATAAGAAAAGGAGGATTTAAATATTTCTTTATTACGCATTGGTATATCAATAAGATTCTTTCTCCTTAAGTTGATATCATGAACATCTGTCCTGTATGTGAATCTCCTGCACAGATATTCAGGTGTAGTAGTAAACGACGATTTGACATATTCAACCTTATGCTTATGTGAAATCCTATCTATTCTTTTGGGATTATAAATTAAATGTAGTCATGAATGTTGTACTTTTTGGATACGAAAGGCATCAGATTTCCGAAGAAAAGGACCATAAACTGTATCACAATGGTTGAAATGTGATAAAACCATCGAGTCAAATAATTTTTTTTTGTTTTTAAATTCATTTCATTTCGATGAGGATATAACAATTTCAGAGCTGCGTATGACGTTTTCAGTTTAGAAGTAACATGTTTGCCGAATCGCAATTTTGAGTATAATGTAAATAAAGATTTTTCACATGTTCGCTGAAATTGATAACATCATCATTGATACAGATTCGTAATCTATTCGTAGCTTCTATTTTATTAATTTCATTTCCGAATAAAATGGCGAAAGATTTCGAAGAATTGATTTTTAGAAAATGTTTTTTCGATAATGTCACGAGTAGCGACAGGTCTGCATTAATTACAACATTAGCTTTTTCAATTTCGTCCATATTGAAAGAAAAATACACTTGACTGTCATCGGCATATAAATGATAATTACAATTGGAAAAATTTAATGATGATGAAAGTTTGAAGTATATAGTGTATATATAAAAGAGGAATACTACCTTGTGGTACACCTCATTGAATAGTTAAACTATCTGAAACATCATCATCAATCTCCACATGTTGTTGACGATCTGTTAAATATGATTTAAGGAGTTCCACTGACGTCCTGCTGAATCCAAGGTGATGTATAATTGATAATAGTATCTCATGGTTGATCGTATCAAAGGCACGGGAATACTATCATAATAAGAACGCACATTTTATTGTCATCTATCGACTTTACATTATCAGTAACAGCACTCAAGGCCGAAGAACAACTGTATCCGCTCCTAAAGCCAGACTGATGTTCAGAAAGTAGTTTTCTATTTGAAACATATGTACGGATTTGTTTTTCTGAAATTTCAGACAGAGTTGGAAAAATACTTATAGTTCTCAACTGGCTAAAATCGATTGCATTAGGAACTTTAGGCAAAGGTGAAACGAATGCTCTTTTCCAGGTGATAGGAAAATAATTTTCATATATACAGGCATTGAAAATATCCGTCAAAAAGGGTATAATAAATGGACAAAAAAGTATAATGATTTGACTGTTCATATTATCATGACCAAAAGCTTTTGTTTTGATGTTTTTAATAATTTGCATCACTTCATCTTCAGTTGTACGTTTAAAGAAAAATTGTTCCGATTCATCCACCTCACTATTATTATAATAATAATTTAATATTTCATTATCAGGCATTCGATCATCTCCGAGTTCATTGATTAAAAAGTTGTTATATTCTTGAGGATGTTTTAATGATTCCGGTATTTTGTTTATGTTGCTAGACCACCGCCGAATTGAAGTGAGAGAAATAGCAGAGGTTGTGAACATGTCAAAATAATGTTTTGTCACATATTAAATCAACATTTAGGCATGAGAAAGCTGTCCGTGCGTTGAGTGTCGCGTTTGCTCATGTTAAACCAAAAACGTGTTGGAATGAACATTTTCAACGTTCTATTGGCATAATTTAGGCGCAATAAATCCGAGTTTTGGCGCTGAATAATTAGGTACTGTTTATATAGCTTGGATACACCATTATACGCCCGAAACAAAAATACAGTCCAAAAAGTGGACTGCAAAGAGAAGTCCATTTCCAATAAAAGCCAAAACTGTTTTTTCGGCTGGGAAAGTGCTGGCGACTGTTTATTGGGATAGTCGTGGAGTTTTTTAATCGAATATCTTCAAAAAAAGAAAAACCATTACAGGAGCATACTACGCATCATTACTTGACAAGCTGAAGGCAGAACTTGCGGGAAAACGGTTAGATTTGGAGAAGAAAATCCTGTTTTACCAAGAGAGCGCTACGTCCCACGCTGGCCATGGCGAAAATCGACGAATTACGGTTTGGACTGCTTGATCATCCACCTTGCTCAGTAGATCTAGCCCCAAACGGCATCATTTTGTTCCCTCATCTGAAAATTGCGCTAGGAGGACAAAGATTTTGGTCAAATGAAGAGGCAATCACCTTCGTGAACCATTATTTTGCAGAGAAAAACTATGTTGAAAACAAACCGAAGAAATGTCTTGTATCTTTGTGAGGCCACCCTCGAATTATAGCTGACTATAATTGGCTGACTTACATAAAATGGATAGAGGAAAATTAATGTTTTGTTATAATGATACATAATAAAATAAGACTCTTACTTTATAATCTTGTCGCACTATTGTACAGTATTTTTTATCACAGTCTGTTATATCGCCTTCTACAGTGCCGGGATTATCCAAACAGTGCGTATCTGAATCATCTTCCTTGAGTGAACAAGTGTAACATTTTAAACCTATGTTAAGAGAGAAATCATATTAATAGGTACATACATTTATTTCCAACTATAATTAGTATATTTGTCGTTTCTCGGGAATGGTGACATCTGACTTTGTTATTATCGACAGGCAAACATTCTACAGATGCAAGTAGAGGACAGCAAAAGTACTATCTGAATAACACTAATAATTGAGATACCATATCAAAATTTCAGAGAGGACTTTGCAGAAATATGGAACTAAGAGAACCCGTACACGAGCCACATTTTGCGGTCGGATCAACCACACAATTGCAGTGGCGTTCCAGCGAACTCAAGCCCCCCTTGAGAAATACTGTACTACACATACACGGGTGTTCACAACAGAAGTCAAAACGGACGTCTGCAGTCAACTTGCTGCTGATCTCCGCCGAGATGTCATCACGGCATCCGCCGTACACTAACCACAAACTTGCAGTCGTACCCAATCGCGTACACCGTCGTGTACTTTTTTTCATATTAATCTCAGAGCGTTCAATTTTTGATCTGAAAATTCTTATTGATTCATCAAAAGAACTAATGGACATTCTGAAGTAATTAATTTTTTTTCGTCTTGCCGGAATTTAGCGGTTGCTGCTTGTATGTTATTCCATTGTAATTTCAGTTTTTTGCTTAATAACATTGTTTTTCAGATAATCTTTTTAATTTCTTTACAGATTTCAGAGATTTCAAATCAATTTATATCATTTTAGACAATGGAAGTCCGAATTGATGAAATGCACCACAAATCATTGTCAACCACCTTCAAACAAAATATAAAAATTTCCTTCCTGCTGTCGCGCAACCAGAAGTGGATGTACCCTAAACGATCCTACCCTCCTACGTCTGCTCCTTCTCCTCAAAATAAGAAGTAGTAGTGCATCTTCTTCGAAATCCATATTGAAACTGGCACTAAACTCTGACACCACAAAATATAGATGTCAGTTGCTTCAACTGCAAGTGCGGTTTATATGACTGCAAGTCGACCACAAAAATGTGTTTGAGTCAACCGCAAAGTGCAGTCAACAATGTTGTGGCCACAATGTTGTGGTTGCCTCAACTGCAAATATTTGGTCAATGTACGGCCGGGCTAAGTCATGCTGGCTGATAGACTGCAAATAGCTAGGTGGCTCGAGAGTTATCAATATAACTACACAGACCACAAGGTAATGACCAGAGTAGTCGATGCTGTTGACACAAAAAAGTAGGCACTTGAAATAATCAGTTCAATGAAACATTCTTTACTAAAAACTCTGCAACAATCATCTCAATATATATTATGTATTAATAATTTATCCAACATATCGTTTACAGAAAGCTTATTTGCTGACGACAACACATTAATGTGGCATGACGAGGACAAAAACAGATTGCATAACAAAATGTGCAAGACATGAAAAAAGTTAAGAATTGGTTCGACTCCAATCTTTTATCATTAAATACCAGCCAAACAAATATTATATTAGCATTCAAGTGTGATATACCTGATATCTTCCTAGACAAAAACGCAATGAAAAATAAGTCCACGTCTATGCCTTAATAGAATCTCATCTGAAGTATGGTGTACCCATTAGGGGTGTTTGCTGTAAACAACTTATGCAGTCGGTTTTTGTCCTGCAGAAAAGGGCTATCAGGTACGTAGGACGGGATTCAGTCTGGTCTTGATTGGCGAAGGTACTACCGGTGAGAAAGTTGTCGAAGTGGTTGAAAAGGTGCTATAGTACAATTCCATAACAGTAAGCACTGAATTCTTAGAAATATTATTTCATTAAAACGAAAACATTGTTGTCAAGGTTGGTCATTTTTTCTCGTCTGCTTGGTGTGATTCCTAACTATGCTGATATTAATGACTCCAACGGACTTAGACTCAATTGTTAAAAGAATTCTATAATATTGTGTTGCAGCAATATTGATTAATGGTAGAAATATCAGGGAGAAGATCGCTGGCAACATAATTTATGAAGTAAGAGTTGATTTCAGTTGCATTCAATTCGAGATATAATTCATCCAAATATTAAAATTTTCTCTCTTAGGACATATGGAATATTTTTAATATATTTTAATTTTTGTTTTATTCTAAACTAAAAACATACTGTACAAAAACAACATTCAATGAAAGGCTGAATTGGTAATGAATACTTTTATACACAAATCCACAATTCAGCTCTACTAACGGTTTTTTTGGTAATTTGATACTAACAGTATCTCTGAATATTCAAAAAAATGTACATGCGTAGAATAAAATTCAAAGTACAAGCATGGAATAAACCTACCTGAAGTTTTAGCAATCAGGAAGAACACTGTAAAAATTAGGAGAAATATATTTTTCATTGTCACACCTGAATGAACTATTTTGTGACTAATTTTTATCTGAAATATTTCTTGGAGTTGATAAGACACTAGGATAATCAATCACTGATAACTGATTTAGATAAGAGAATCTGATTATGTCGCAATTTCGTAGAAAGAATAATTGAAACACATTGTTCAGTGAAGAGCACGTTTCAGTCATTCTCAAAAGTACAAGGTCTGTTTCAAAAGTAAACTGAATTTTAATTTTTCTCAAAGAATATTTATTTTAAGCTCTTTCAGCAATTCGTTTTTTATCTCCTCAGTCGTCGCAAAACACTATTCTTTCACGATTTATTCCAATCTTAATATTCCAATAATCATATTTTGATTTTCATGGAATTATTTTCCAGCAGCTTGACTGCATTACCCTTTCTCGATGTCATATCATTTCTAGAAACATGTGGATTCGGAAAACGAATCCACATGTTTAGCTTCCCAAATTTCTGCTACCACATTTGTCGGTTGATTGGTCAAATCACCAACACTGACATAAAAACTTGGCAAGTTGACTTGGGTGTCAC
>WOGN01010906.1:0-10224 GCA_015342105.1 Leptinotarsa texana | reverse complement strand
TTTTCACCATTCGATTTAATAATTGTTATGTTTTGTACGTTATTTTTAGTGCTGTTTTCATTTGAAATATCTTTGATAATTTTCCAATTTTTTTTTACAATCACCGTTTGCTTCAACCAGTTTATTTCTATAATATTGATTTTTGTTTGCCTGATCAGTCCGGTCAATTTGTTTCTATAGTTCTTGTATTTAATTTTTGCTTCAATTGTTCTGGTGTTATTCCATGTTTTCTTAAGATAATCTCGGTTCTGTGGTTATCCAAGGTTTAATATGTTTGTTCTTGTTTTTATCTAATATGGTTGTTTTAGTTGGCCTATCTAAGCATTTTTTGAATTTATTGATAAAAAGATTATATGCAAGTTGTGCTTCCTCGCAGTTCACCCAATCCTCTCGTTCTAGGAATAAATTTAGCTTCATATAATGAATTCTCTTAGTGATTTCACATTTTGTGTTTATGATAACATTGTTTTTTTCCTTTCGTTTATGAATAAAAACACACGGTGATGATCTGTCATGTCAGCTAGAATTATTTTTGGTTTTATTTGAATTTCGTTTCAATTAAAATTTTCATTCCTAATAAAGATGTGGTCAATAATAGTACTTGATTCTTCCATTATTTCAGTAGGCTCATTAATATATGATATGAAACCGTGTTCAGTTAGGATGTTTGAGTATACTACTGTTTTTTGTATAAGTGTGTCCTTCAGATTAATGTTAATATCGCCCATGAAAATCTCAATATTTTTTTTTGGTAGACTTTGCAAAAAACTGTTCTATATTGTCAAAATATGTTTGTACATTTACAGATGGGGGTCTGTATGATGCAGTTAGGCAAATTGAGACACCCCTGGTTTCAAAAGTCAGACTCAGAAGTTTTGTTTCAGATAGTGAGATGATTTCAGTACTTACATTGATATTATTTTTCACATAGATGATGATTCCACCATGTTGATTAACTTCAGATTCATTATAGAATATATTGTAATTTGGGATGTTAAATGTACTCACATCTTCAATATTCCATGTTTCCGACAAGATAACTCAACGAGAATGCGTTTTCTAGACTCTAAGTAAACTAGTAATTCATTATAATGTTTTTTTGATACTCCTTATATTGAAATGGATTATTCCAATAACTCTCACTCCCCCTCCTACAGCCTCAAAACACAGCTTCAAACAATATCTAATTTGTGAAAATATAACCATGTAACCATTTGTGGATGCAATTATTTTACAGCTTTTTAATCAGAAATTCATAGAGAAGAGTTTATCAATGTCTTCTCTGGTTCTTATTAAAGTAACTTTGTTTTGAATATTAACATAAATTTTACCAGCATTTGTCCATACATTTTGCAGAGATGTTTTTTCAACTGTACGAGCCAGTAAATCGACTCTATTGCCTGTTAAATCTTCTCGAATTATTATTCTAGTACCTTTTAATATTTTTTTTCTTTCTATATATCTCCTGCTTCGTTTCAAAATCTTTTAATTTCAAAAATATTCCTCATGGTTTGCCTCCATCTTCTTTTTTCCCCACCCTATGGCACAGAACTATATCGTTTGTGGAAATGATGATTGCCATTTTGGTTTCCAAAAGTGAGATGATGTATTCTCTTGTATTTTCTTTGTTACTGTCTTCAACATTGAAAATTCTTCCTTCGTTTTCCTTGATCTATGTTGTCAACTTTTTCCTTCAGCAATTCATTTTGTTGAATAAGATTAGCAATATCATTTTCACTTCTGCTTCTCATGTTTTACATTTCTTTATTCATACTATTTTCGATGCTTATTATCAATGCGCTTGCACATCTACCATCGTTTTTATGAAATTCGGGTCCTTTAGACATCGAGGAATTCACTAGCGTCTCAATTTCCTCTCGGACTTCTCTCGTAATAACCATTGTTGTTGTATTTATAACTATTTTCCCACAAAGGTGAAACCAATAGTTTTGCTATTCAGGAGAGTTTTCGTCAATTTCACTTTTTTATTTAAGACTTTACTAGGAGCACACCTGCACACGTCTATTCAGTACGCACCATGAATGAATGTGAATGTATGTATGTATGTTTTGGTTGTTGCTTGTATTTTATTTCATTGTGATTTCAGTTTTATTTGCTTAATATAATTTGCAGCTAACCTTTTTAATTTTTTACAGGTACTTTCAGGATTCTTTCAACTGAACTAAGTTCAGCTGTTTACATTAAAAATTGTGTTCATAGAGTGTGCCATTTTTTTTAAGTCGATTCCGCCAAACATGTTGACACCCAGCAAATGAATGATGCAGAATGCAGAATTTACTTACTCGAAGAAAAGTGACGCACGGATTGCCTCAAACCAAAATTCATTTGGGGTCTTCTTTGTGGTATTAACTTTTTATTATCGCTGGAGATGAACATTTACAACAACGTTCATCCGAATTAAATGACAGAACAAGAGTACTGTTCAGCAAAGTTGTTAATGAATATTTGGTTGTTGGTATACATTAAAAATACTATTGAAATAGGATGTTAGGGCTCAAAATTGCACAAAGTATATCAAAAACGAAGAAAGAAGAAATTCTTTCATCAATTGTAGAAACGTGAAACTATATCAAAACATAAGTGAGGTCGATGATATCTCCTCGTACGAAGACGGTTGCAAAGCCAAGCTTTGACATCGAATGACGCGTCGAAACAGCATGTGTAGTCTTGAATGATAAATTCATCGTGTTACGGCCAGTACGAAACACAATAATAATGCTCATAATGAAGTTGATCATACTCATTCATAATAGTTCACAATATTCAAATATGAACATCTAATAACTGAATTTCTTTCGATGATACTTTGAATATATTCCGTTATCAACACTTTCAAATTAATGAATGTCAAAACCCTTCGTAGCATTTTATTTCATTGAATGGTGTGGAATGCGAAAAATTTGACACATTAAACAGTTTTTTCGAAGCAGTTCAACTCATTAGATTGAAAACGAAACTCAAACCACTCATTTCATCTTTGATTACGTTTTCATCGTTCCCGGTAAATGCATCGTTGCCCAACCAAGTTCTGGTCGAAATCACTGTTCTGTACCAGGATTATTCCAGGTATGTTGGGTTACGCTCGAGTTGAACTGACAACTATTCGAACGCTAATGAGTAAAGTTTTTGGGTTTCGCCATATTTGATGATACTTCCGCTAACTCGAAACTGATCTTGTAACTATTATTGAAACACGTATGTCTATTATGGTTCGGGCAAACGGTTAATAACTTGAATGCGGCAAAACACAATGTTTGATATTTCATCAGTTCGGACTTCCATTGTCTAATCTAATATAAATTGATTTGAAAACCCTGAAAAAAACACTTACAAAAGATTAACCGAAAATAACAATTTTATTAAACAAAAACTGAAATTACAAAGAATTAACATACAAGCTACAACCAAACAAATAAAATTAAAATAATAATAAAAACTGAAAAATAAAGATTAAAAATCATTATTAACAAAAATGAAAACAAATTGAAAAAATTAAAAAGATATCAAAGAAAGTTATGTCACGACGTTTCGATTGTTAGTATCCACAATCGTCTTCGGGTGATAACTGGACTTATTCCTCGGAGATCTGACTATTTCATATAGTCGCTCAAGTGCTTTCACCTATCCCCCCTTCACTTTTTCCGCTTCATTGGTTTTTAACGGGAGATGACCGTTTGGCGGGAATTGGTAGTTTTCCCATGATGAGAGGTTTCCATATGTTACGTATCTCTACGCTAGCTTGACTAAATGCGTTGTTGGACAAAATATACGCGGCCTCTTTGAATTTTCTCCTAAACCAGTGTTCCTTTTGTGGATGATTTCAGCTTGATTCCACTTGATGTTATGTTGATGAGTCCAAACATGCTCTGCCATTCCGGATTTGCTGGTTTCTTCTCGCTGCGTGTGTTTTTTGTGTCAACCAATGTTCGATTTTATATAAATATCACATGTGATTAGAATTGATAGTTAGTTAACAATTGAAGATAGTCAAGATTTTGTATGAAAGTTGTTCCCAACACTGAAACTACGATGCGGGTATTTGACTCTGGTTTTATATTATCATTAGTGGGGTTGGCTTGGTTTCTCTTAACTGGATTACCTGATCTTGTGTGTGTATCATTGAGAATACGTAACCAGATTTTATTCACGTTCATTGACTCTTATTTCCTACTGAAATCATCCCTATGTTTTTAAATTCATATTGCTTCTCTATATAGGTACACCTGGATGGTAATTTTGAGTTTTATCGAGTGTTATTTCATCTTCGAACGAGATAATGTGAGTACCTTCTTCGTTGAGAGCATATTTGGCCACAGCTGATTTGTTGGTTTGTTCAAGTTGACAATTTCTCTTATATTCAGAGAGGCGGGTACCTGTACTTCTTTTCGTGGTTCCATGTGGACCGACCCGCAGCTACAAGGAATCCAGTATATTCCGGGTGCTGCTGAAAGTTCACTGAACCTTGGCTTATTCGGAAAAACCCTGTACCACTGTACAAAAGACAAACAATGGTCAACCTCTCCGATCGGGCACCGTCAGAAGTGCGGCGTACTAGGCAAAGATATAAACTTCGCTATAGCTCCAATAAAGGTACTCCACGAGGATATCACTGCCAAGTATTCAGGTATTCTTACTTTACCTAACGACATTGCTGTCGTTTCTTAAGCGCGCAAAATCACCAATGCTTCAAATGGAATGGGTACAGCAAAGAATAATTCGAGCGGGCCATACGAACCCAGCTAGGCTTGTTGAAAATGTTACTGACTAAATTGGTAGAATCAGAAAATTTTAAGTTCCCCAAAGAATTTTCAGCAACACCCGGGATATACCGGAATCACTGGAATCTCAAAAAGAAGTACAGGTACCCTTCTCCTTAAATACAAAAGAAATTGTCGACTGGAACAAACCGACAAATCAGCTGATGACGAACAACTATTTATAAAGTTGACGAATCTGTGTCTGATAGAAAGTGCGTGAAATTTGCTCATACCATTGATGTGATTATAACAGGCTCCGAACAAATGAGTATACAACGGAAATGCGAGCAAACAATGAGATTTTTGAACTTGTGATTTTCCAGTAACTCGCTTGTTTTCAGTTCAGATAAAACAGTAATTATTCAATTTTGTAATTGTCAAAAAATTCTTGACCCACTATACAGTGTGTCACACTTCTCATAAAAAAACTTCCGTATCTTCCGTAATATTCGAGGTAGAATGATGAAACTCTCTGGACTGATGGAAATGCTCAAAATGCACCACCACCTGAATGGGGTTGGCCAAAGTGATATACACTGTCCGACACTCGCGATGGAACATCCCATTTTTAATGTAGACGGACAATGTACTTTGGCCAACCCCATTCAGGTGGTATGTGCATTTCCATCAGTCCTGAGGGTTTCATAGTTCTACCTCGAATATTACGGAAGATACGGGGGTGTTTCCATGAGAAGTGAGAAAGTAAAAGCACCTAAAGGCTGACTTTCGTCTGAAGGAGGTCAGATGCCAATTTTGCTGAAGTACCCATCAGTGAGTTGAGGACCGCTTCGGAGGAGCAGGGGTGGGTGGAAGAGATGGGATGTTTTGCACACTGTAACCGTGTGGGGAAAATTTCAACTCAGGGCACTTAATCCGTGAGGGGGCTTGGAGGGAAGCATTGTAGTTAATGCGTGCAGAATAACGAGAACAACTTGAGTACCAACTGGCGCACTGCGACCGTTAGCATTTCGCCTTTGATACTATCTACCGCCGTAGTAGACGAGACGTCATCATAAAATCCTGCAGACCACGGCCACAAACCCGAAAAATAGCTTTCACACATTTATCTTCAGTCAAGATTATTTTGTGTGTGTGTGGAATATAGTGTGGACTTGCTGTCAAAATGTACTTGGAAACGGTAAACACTAGCAAAATAAAATGGTACCCGAGGAAATATCAGAGGAGATCGCATCCTATGCTCAGCTAATTACGTAAGATTCGAGATATTCCTAACTTGTATCGAGGGCGTATCGCTGGAACATCGGGTAACGCTCGAAAGTCCGGGGTTCTGCCGGCAACTTCCCAAGATTAATGATCAGATATTGTAAAACAGCTGAATATATCTGAATCCACCTGAAGGGAGTTTACAGTCGAGACCCGAACGGCACAAAGCCATTCATTTAATCGATTCTCCAGTAGCGTACGTTTGCACGGATAAACTTTCGAAGTCTACAACCTCCGGGAAGTCGAATGGAATCTAAATTGAAGTAGTGGACGAGAATCTGGACAAATAACTGAAAAAAAAATCCCTCTCTTGTTGACATTCAGGTTTGTTCAAAGTTCGTTGTGTAATTGGGAAACGGTTTCTTTGAGAAAAGCACTTTCGTGTTCTGATGTATTTCCAAGCCACACTTTCTAGAAAAATACCTTTCACAGAACGTGAAATTTGTAAAAAATAATTATGAAGTTTCATTTGGTAATATTTCACAAATCTATTCAAAGCCATCACACACGTTGAAAAAATCAAAATGGTTGTGAAAACAAGTATGCACATTCACTAGACTTGAAAAAGATCAAAAGAGGTTCTGAAGCGAAAACTTTTGAAAAACAGCAAGTATCATTAGATATTTTCAATTCTCAATTTCTAAGCTATTTTATTGATACGCAATAAACCTCGAACTTCACTGTTTGAGAACTCTTTCATTTGGAGAACTACGTTTATGTGGAATAAACTTCCTGAGAACGGTTTTCTAAGTGGTTCTCCAGCGATTCAAATCCAATGTGAATCGCTACTTTGGCACAGGCTTGTGATTTGTCCTTGAACAAATCCAAAACATGAACCATTTTAATCTTCTAAGAAGATAGATCAACGAAGACTCAATCTATAAGGAGAAAAAAAATAAAGAAACTGAAAAACTAAAAATATTACTAAAATGTTTCCAATTCTGAATTTCTTAGCTATTTTTTATACGCAATTTTATTAAATAAGATAAGTTACTGATAGAACATCGTTCTTTGTGGAAAATACTTATACAGTAACTCCTTCTACATCTGTTTCAAGTTCGTCAATACCATTTTAATTTTTCTTCAGATTGTGAAAGAAGAAGATATTCGTGAAAAATCGCAAAAAACTATGATTTCCGCCACAAAAAATTACTTTCGTTCAATATTTTGATTTTGGCATAATCTTCCACAAATCACCACTTCATCTCAGTAGTTTACATATTTAGTTATATTTCTTATTTTTTTTTAATTTCACTTCTGGGTTTTTGCTTAATATAATCATTATTTTCAGCTTTTTATTTTAATTTTCAATTCAGATTGATACCAATATTGTCTATACCTGGAAATCGATGAACATAACAAAACAAAACTTTGGATATAATGTAGGTTTTGGGAACAGGATTGTAGGTTCAGGAGAGGACTATTGTTTATTTCAAGTTGTTCGTTGATGATTATAGAATTGGAATTTTTCTTTGACCTATTCATTTCTACAGTTTCCAACAGATTCATTTTATATTATTTTATCTTTTTCGCATGTGTGGAGGATCTTTAAATTATCTTTATCTATTTAATGTTTCGAATTTTTTATCCGAAATGACATGTTCATGTTACTTTATATCAAAATGTTTACCAGTTTGGCCTGTATGTATGGCGGGGCATTCACCACATTCTAGTCTCGCCTGTATATATGCCCCGCCATATATACAGGCCAATATGGTAGGCATTTTGATATAATGTACCATCTTCAAAATTTGAATCATAAAATAGATGAAGATGATTTAAAGATCCTCCACACATGCGAAAAAGGGAAAATGATGAATTTCTTGGAAACTGTGGAAATAAACAGGTCAAAGCAAAATCCCACAAAGCAAAATCCCCCTCAGCGAACAACTTGATCTAAACAATAGTCCTCTCCTGAATATAATCCTGTTCCCAAAACCTACATTGTATTAAAAGTTTTGTTTTGTTATATTCATCGATATTCCAGGTATAGATAATGTAGGTACCAAATTATTTATGATAGGATAGGCAACATAGGTATATATTAATTAGATTTTTAAATGTAATATAGTTAGTTTCGAAAATGATGTAATGGCCGAAATTAGTCAACAATGATGAAATATCCAGGAAAATAGACAAAACTGTCTTTTGTATTTTATCCCCAGTAATGATTAATATAATATGATAATGATAGAGCCGAGTTGACTTTATCAAAAATGTTCTTGAGGATAATGATTGAACAACACAATTCTAAAAATTAAAACTAAAACCAATCTAATCTATTAAGATTATTCATAACTACCTCTTCTGGAAAAGAAAGATGAACTGAAAACACTCCATATCAAGTGAAATTATCAACATCCAGCGAACTGTGTATGAGGAAAATTTCTAAAAATCTTCAATATGACATTTATATACCTATACCTACATATATAGCATTCAAAACAGGTAACAACTTAGGTAGGCAAATGAATTGCAAGTAGATCATTGATACAGATAATAAATAAGATGTCTATCAGCTTGAAGGTCGTATCCAAAAGTTTGTATGGAAAGAGTGCCTAGAAATTTCAAAACTATTGTTTCAGAAGACGAAAAATTTTTTCAACTAAAGAAAATCAACTCCACATATGATGGCCTCCTTTTAGAGAACAACAACGAATTCGCCATTAACTACGCTATTTTGCCTGCTCATCTAGAATTGATATTATATGGTAATTTATTGATTAATAAAGTTTAAAGTTCGACTGAAGAAGATGATGAGAAGCGAAACGTGTGATTAGTAAAGTTAATAATGTGAAAGTTGTTTTATCATAATGAATAGTGTTATTATCTTTAAAGAATTTTACTCAAGATACCCATATATCATTCATTTGCCATGTTTATATGAAAAAAAAATTAAATCCCTAGACATGATCAGTTTGAACCTCTTCAAACATTAAAAAAAAAATTACTTGTCTTCGTACAGAAATATGCACATATGCACTACAAACTTTTATGCTTGGGTAATCCTGTAGAGGATTATATAATCTATAACAACGATATAAATCGTAAACTGTAAAATTGTATATTGTTAATTTTAAAATTGTAAATTGTGAAATGTGAAATTGTAAATTTTAAGTGAATTCAATTACTTAGCAATGCCAAGTTGGCCCTTCAATTGTCAATGTTGTTTACATTTGGAAATAAACTGATTTAATTTGAATTGAGTAGGTAATGCAGACAGTGAATTGATAATTTATAAAATTGTAGGTGTACAATTTTGGAATATTTTCTGAAAGGATTCGAGAAAGAGTTGATCCCCGTAACGTCATCCAACGGAAATATATTTTTGTTTGGAAAATATTTCAATGACAAAAATATCCTTGTAGAAAACTTGGTGCTCTTAGGTGTAAAATTTAATTGAACAAGTACAAACTAAACTTTGAAACATAAAGAGCAGAAACTGTGTAATAACTATAAAATTTTTAAACTAATATTTCCTACAAGTAGAATAATGTACGTCACTGGAAGCCAACGCAAACCGGAACAACCCTGGAATAATTTATTAAATGCAGATGTAGGACACTTTCTTTTATTTACATACCGAAGTAACGTATAGCTCGAAACTAATTCCGCTCCATCCAATTTTTCAGCGACCTATTCACTGCTCTTGATATTTTCCGGCTTTAGAAATCTCCAGAAGACTAATGACGGTCCTTCACGACGGACATTTACGGAGGGTTTCGTGTTTGGATAATTTAAGGTGAGAACAGGATCTTTTGAATGAGATGGGGGGTCACTAAATAAACGTGTTGCGAGGGTTTCCTTTTATGTTTTTACAAAAGACCATTAGAAGGCGATAGTAAAATGTGGCATCACGATATTTGTAAAATTTGCTGAAGTTTCGGATTTCCCAGCATTACATTCTACATATTTACTGATAGACTAAGCGGATACTTTTTCCAGATCGTCATTAGGATATATAACTTCTTGTTGTTGTCGAAGATGTGGCTGATGTTTAGAAAGAAGAAAAAAGTGTGCTGGCAATATTTTGGATTCGTGGTCTTTTCCAATAAGTGCTTGATGTACAATAGAAAAATCTTTGGAAGAATTATTATTTATCGATCTTTGAAAAATACCAGCATTGATCTGTTTAAAATCTGTTTTTCCGTTAATCAGCTGCCGCCCCCATACGAACGACAACTCTCAGAAGTTGAGAAACTTGTGCGAGCTAAGGACTAAC
>WOGN01010905.1:0-10224 GCA_015342105.1 Leptinotarsa texana | reverse complement strand
TGATTATATGTATGTATATTTATATTTATGTTTGTATGTATATATTTTATTTTCTATAAGACGTATCCTATATCATTTTTTGTGATCTTGAAGGATGTTATGAATATAATAAAAATATTATAGGTAGTGATTGTTCGTTGATAAAAAAAGATTCAGCAGTTACACTCCAGTTACCTATTAAGGATTGATTTACAAGAAGTAGTGCGTCTTTCAGGATTTGTTGGTAACATAACTTCTGCCCGTGAATATGTTCAAACAGAGATATCAATTGAAAGATGTTGCTTAGATATTAACATTATATGTATTAAGCTGGGGTCTCAAAGATACAAAAATCATCATAGGTCGTAATTTCATGAAAAATCCCCACATCTCTCACTACCGAATCGGAAGTGAATTAACATTTGAAATGACGGAAAATCTGCACTTGTTTCAAATGAGAGTCGATCACGGTGATTTGTTTGAGGAGGATAAAATCAAATTACACAACATCCTGGAAAACTCCCATTGCTGCATGACAGACAAACCTGTTTCATTTTCAGACCATATAGGCTATCTCAGGTTGATGAGAACATCATTATACGAAAAAGTAATTCTCAGTATGAGAGTACTGTGCTTTTAGTGAATAAAAAATGAGGTGATAAACGACTGGTCATTGATTACAGGACGTTAAATAAAATCACAGAGAAAATCAAATTTCCGTTGCCATTAACTGAGAATCTCATTGATTTGCTCGGAGGTTATGTATATTTTTATAAATTAGATTTACCGCCTGGCTACCACTACATCCGGATACTATTTATGAAACAGCCTTCGTTAACACCGGAGGAGCATTTCGAGTACTTAAGGACCCCTTTCGGCCTCACTAATGCCCCCGCGGAATTTCAAATATTTTAACCTCTGAGATCCTTAGGAATTGCCCCATATCTAGACGATATCATCGTTTCTTCAAATACAATTATTGAGGGCATGGAAAAGTTGATGAAAGTATTTCAAATAATAGAAGAACACATCCGTACTATAAAATTGTCCAAATCTGTGTTTTTCATGAAAGAAATAACTTACCTAGGTTATCTAATATCAAATAATAGTGTCTCTATTAGTGAACACAAAACGATTGTCGTTAGAAAATTTTTTGAACCGAAAACCGTTCACCAAGTGAGACAATTTCTTGGGCTCACTGGCTAAGAAAGTATACTTCCAAAACTAGCATTTTGACAGATTTATTAAAAAAAAAATCAAAATGGGAATGGACTCCTAAGCACTCGAAGCTAGTTAGCAATCTGAAAACATCATTTTTTCATTATCCGTCTTAGCCATATTCAGCCCAAGGTTAGAAACACGTGTTTACACAGATGCTAGCCAAGATGGAATTGGAGGTATAATGAATGATGAATGATGAATGGAACGGAAGAAACGGTCATTGCATATTATAGCAAGAAGAATTCAGTCGATGAAAGACAGTTTCATTCATTCGAATTAGAATTGCTTGCCATAATCAAAACAATAGACCGTTATTGGCATTATCTTTTTGGCACTGAATTTACTATTTTTACGGATTGTAGTGCTGTTAAAAATGCCATGAACAATCAGTCGTTCCCAGAATTGCGAGATGGATTTTGACCTTACAGGAATACAACTTTGTCATGCAGCATAAACAGGGGAAAATGATGCAACATGTTGATGCCTTGAGCTAAATCCAGAAAGAGACGCGAGATGATCATGAGCTAACAGTGAGACTGATAAATGAAGAAGATTGGCTGAAGGAAGTTCAAGAACAGGATGACAATATGAAATCGATTAAAGATATTTTTTTATCGAGTGATATGGAAAATAACAAGCATGTATTCAATAACTATGACCTACGGGGAAATCGAGTTTTCAAAATAACAGAATATGGAAGGCGTTGGTTGATTCCAAAAAATGCAGATGACAGGTTGTCAAGCTCAATCACGATGACATTGGCCACTTCACATTAGAAAAGACGATGGAGCGAATCAAGAAACGTTATTGGTTTCTAAAAATGAAACGGTTCATAAAGAAATACATCATGTCTTGCCTCAGCTGCCTGTATTACAAGTCAGTCGGAGGTGAAAAACCGGAATATCTTCATTCTTTTTTTGGGAAAGAAAGTTTTTGGCTTTCTACTACTCCAAAAATAATCACTCCTAAAAAATATAACCCCTTCAATTCATCTTCATTCTATTCCAAAGTTTGCCAGACCATTCCATACCTTACACATCCACCATCTGGGATCATTCGTAACAATCGTAGCGGTAATACTCATCTTTTAGTAATAATTGATGCATTTACAACATTCGTATTCCCTAGAACTGTAGGTGTCACCAAATCTATTAATGTCATAAAGGAATTGAGAGCTATATTTTCAATATTTGGTAACCCGAGAAGAATTATAGCTAATGCTGGAACAGCTTTTACAGCAAGGGAATTTCAAGACTTTGCGACAGGATGGGCATTCGCTGGCACCATACTGCGGTAGGAACACCCAGAGAAAACGGACAGGCTGAGAGGCTTAACAGAACTATTCTGGATGCATTAGCTTCAATTGGAGCGATGACAACTAGCGATAATTGGGATTTCAGTGTAGAAGCCATTCAACAAGAAATGAATATTACAAAACATAAAACAACAAACGCCACCCCTGCTGAAATAATGCTTGGTATAAATTTGAGAAGTCTGACTGACCGACACATTGATGATGACAATTACTCTCTAGATGTCACTGAATTGTGAAAGCAAGCAAAAAGAAGACTGAAAAGAAATGAAGAGAGACGAAAAGAAATATTTGACTGAAAAAGAAGACCAAGTCACACTTTTCAAGTAGGAGACTTGGTCTTAGTTAGAATTTCGAATTTATCTGCTGATAATAACCAAAGCAAGAAATTGTTGAAGAAGTACAAAGGTCCTTTTAGAATTGTCAGAGTTCTTCCTCATGATCATTATAAGTTGAGAGAAGATATCCATGCAACCAGGATTGCTAGTCCTGGAGCTTCCTATGTTGGAGTATATGGTGTAGAAGACATCAAGCTATATGTTCTGTGCCTTGAGTATGGCTATGAAAGGCTATGAAAGTTGCACGTGATGTTCTCGTTTCCGATCAGGCCAATGACTCTTTTCTGGATGGAATCTAGCAAATTCATGTATGGCAGAGCTCCATACATGAGAACAATACACCAAAGAAGGTCTGATCTGAGTTTCATAAAGCATTGAAAGTTGCGGAGATGTGTACAGTTTTTTTGGTTCGGAACAGTGTTTCAAGTTTCTCAGAAGCAGACTCTGGCATCCATTTCAACCCTCAACAAACTTGTCGAATCAGAAAGCGGAATTGTTCAACCTGATATCATTATATCTGGTTCGGAGACATTCATATTCTTGGAAAAAACCGATGCCTGGATGGAACCTGATAACTTCCATCCCCAATTCGAAATCACTCCTAGATCCTCATTAAGATATGCAATCTCTTGCTGACAGTAAAAATGCGCCTCCGTAGCTCATGTCCTGGAAACATCCAAAGATATGTGAGAAACGAAATTGAAGTTGTTTGATGAGTCGTTGAAATAACCAGAAAAACCTTAATCAGATTCAGTGATGCTAACAAAAACTTTGATGACTCCACCATCTCACTACGACCACTTCTAAAGTACGTGTGACTCTTCACCAGTCAGGACAATCAAGAATATCAATCAGTATCTCATAATAAAATCAGCTGGCCAAAAACTATTATTTCACTGATCAGTTTACTTCAAACAGAAAACTAAATAAAAATCTTTCCATTGTGGGAAATATGATCATTGAAAACAAGAAAATTCTGATCTAGCTATTTCTGTTGACGAATTATCAGCTATATTCTAAGAATTTGAAATTTCTGAGCACTGGTTCTTGGTTTTCGGTACCAGTGATCATATATCAAGTCGATTCAAGTGGTTCAGTGAATATCAAAACATTGAGAAATCTATGAACACAAACCGATTTTTACCGATTTCTACTATTTTTCATCGATTTAGATCAATGATGAATTATTGAATTGTATGCGACTTGTAAAACAACTAGATAAAAATTGTGCCAATGATCAACCTCGCGGTCTTAATGGGCCATCATGTCTGTTTATTCACAAGTTTATTACGATGTAAACACTACATATGTATTTCTGTGCATTTCTATTTTCATTGATTTCTATTTGAATAAACGTTATTATTATTATTATTAAACAATAATGTTGACAGGTTTGAGTCAAATTTGTTTTGTTTCAAAAGCTATTTTGATGTATAAAATGTTTCGAAAAACATGGTATGTTAAGAAACATATATGACACGCACATTCAATGTCGCTGATGGCTCAGTGTAGATGCTCCTTGCCTTTCTTGAATACGGAACACGCGTGAACACGTGATTCTCTAGATATCTTCCATGCAATCGTGCTCAGTTCGTAGAAAATTTGGATAAGATAATTCAAGCTTTAGCGTGATTGCCTGGTTTTTTCATGAACTTTTTTCAGGAGGTTTCTGACAACTTACACTAGCTCGCAAAGAATAAGATTAGATGAAGAATATCAAAATCGCAACGCAAGAAGAACTCTCGCGTAAGCTGCGGCAGGAATCGAGACGTCACAGACGGAAGTGGATATCTGTTGAGCGGAGTGCCAGCCGCCAACATCAGCGAGGGCGCCTCCCACTGTCCAATTGTAGGACTATGAGGTAGCGTGCATTCTGTTGTTTTCCTGGGCTCAACAGTACAGTCATCCTCCCCCATACATATCCCGTCACTTTTCCTCCCTGACTCGCACATGTGGGAGAATGATGTATTGTACGTAGTTCAAATAGATTTTCGTTAGTATTGTAAACTCGATAGGAAATACAGGTTTTTTATTTCGATTTTTTTCCTTCCATCAACTGATCCCGGGTGGATCCGAATCTGATCTGAGAAAACTGCCTTTTTCAATTTCTTTCAATATGTAGGTACAGAACTAAATTGAAACTATTTGGTGGTTCACACTATGAAATTATAAAAACCAATTGTTTGTTGCAAAAAAATATAATATTTAAGCTAAATCAAGGAAGCATCTCAGATCAGTGATTAATGACTCATCAATCCCTGCTGTGATTAATGGGTATTATTAGGATCGAGCAAACAGACGATGGGTATATTATATAATAGTTTTGGATAAATAGAGTTAGTCAATTCTTGGAAACTCCTACGAAAACACAGTGCAAAGGATTGTGAGATATCTTGAAGGGACAACTGACAAATTAGTTTTATGTCCCAAAAATTCAGATATCATGATTACAGGATTCAGTGATACAGACTACGCAGCGGATAACCGTAACCCGTCGTTCAAACTCTGTTTAAGTTTTCTACCCACGAAGTGGATCTACCAGTTGGGGTTCTCAGAAGTTACCTTCAGATACAAACTATAAGAAAAACTCCTCTCATATAAACATTGAATCACACAAAAGAAAAAAATTTCGAAACAAGTAATTTCATATGAACACTGATTTATCGTGAGATACTTGCCTTATCAGCTCTTCAGTCATCATTTTATGAATGAATTGTGTTTTTTCTTATGATGTTATCTTGATTTGCTACTGAAGATCACATAAGACATATATCTCACGACGAAACATTGGATGTCTACAAGTAAGGATGACTGTGTTCCATGTATGTGAAATTTCACCCCTTTCATTCAGTAAATTGTGTAGGAATTCTGTGAATAATGTCAATTAGGTTCAGAAAGAAGTATTTGTTTTGAAAGTATTTTCCTTTCATGTAACTGAATATTTGTATGGAAGTACCTGTTTCGGGAGGGCTTTTTCTTCTATTTTGTGTCTGAAAGTTACTTCTTTGCATAATCTACACATCTCTGCAAAGAGTGATTTTTTGAAATTATTTGTGTTAAGAATCACAGGTAAAAGTAAGACCTCATTAGTCCTTAGCTCGCACAAGAGTTGTCGTTCGTATGGGGGCGACAGCTGGAGATTTGCTATTTTTATGTATACTCTGTTATTTCATATTTCATTGTGGTGCAAATATTTCAACCACCTATCGATATTTGTATGCTCTTTCTAAGAAATCATATTCAATATTCTCGTATGCAAACGCGGTATGAATGAGTTGATTAAATTATTTTCTACAATTCCGAATGTATTGCTTGAATGAAATGAATAAAATAGTATATTGTCCAACAAATGAGAATAACGATACATTTCTTCTGAGCGCAGAAGTTTGAGAAATATACGTGAAAAATATGTAATTTTCTCACGATTTCTACAGTTGCGTTGTTTTCAAGTTTCGAAAATTCAAATACATATATAATTATACTTGTATGGCTTTTACTCATTTTTATATTTTATTTAAAATAGTAATTAATAGTTATATTTGAACAATTTTATGAAGTAATTCCTGGAAGGTCGTTTTGTTTTAACATGCTTTCGGTAATTGAAATATTAGCTGCGGTCGAAGTTGAAGTTGATGGGGAAACGTACTGAGCTTCCACAGCATTGTTATGTTCAACTTCTAATGGCGCTGGAGGCTGAATGGATTCTACTATACTTTTTGAAATTTCCATTTTGTTAGCTATGGAGTTGTCAATATAAGTTTCAGCAACTTTGCTGGATTTCAAACCCCCATGGCGTTTTAAAGTTAAAAGATCTGCCCCTGCATTAATAAAATAGTCGCAGATGACCTTCGGAAACAATGGCCAGTATATAATTCAGAGTTCGGTACTTGCAAAAATTTCGTCATGGTGACAAATTTATTTATCTCGACAAGGATACATGTGATAGTTTTGTAACTTAAAAAAAAGGGTTTTGATTTGTGCATCGTAGAAGCTTCACACATTTTTTGTATATTTGGTAGAATTCCCCTTTGACTGAAATTTCTAGGAAACATTGTTCAAGTATTGGGTGATTTTATCGAAACAGCCGAATTAAGATTTTCCATGTAATCAATGTTTAATTTTTGAAGTTCTTCACAACGCCAATAGCTAAATCAGTTCTGAAATTAAAACAAAACATTCATTTTTCGATCACAATTTAAAAATTTTCAAATCATACCTTCATCAACAAATACTTTTCTTTAAACTTTAAATTGTTGAATTTCTTCAAAAGTTAATGTTTTTGACGGGTTTGGAGCACGTAGTTTTACATATTTTGATATATCAACACAGTTTTTATAATTAAGGTACTCCTCAGCATCGAGTACTGAGACCATAATGTTGATGACAACTCTTCAAAATAAACTAACAAGGTATTTTCGGAACAATAATATTTACCTTGGCTTTCCTTTTCCAGTTCATAAAGTTTCTGTAAGCGATTTCATATTTTTCTCTTTATGTCCTTGGTAGCAAATTATTGTCACACATCGATGAATATTCGTTTTGAGGGCACCCGGCAATTTTGAAAAAATGTTTGGTTGTACTTACATATTTTGATGTGTAGATTACGAATCCGAAAGAAAAAAGCGGCCTTCTCCCTCATTAACAAAGTTACGGCTGTTCAATGTTCAAAAAAGGGCAACTTTTCAGGCTTTTTTTACAAGAACACAATCATTGACTCACTAGGTTACCTTTACACCTTATTTCTCCTTTCTTGATTCTTTTCACTTCAACAATCAAATTTTTTTCATAAAAATGTTAAAAAATTTACGGAGCCTCTTTTTGATTATATGTATTTTGAGTTTTTTAGGTTAATGGTAGAGTTGGTAGGACTGATGCAAGCATTCGCTTTTAGATTAAGTTTTTTATAAAAAAATGTTGATTATTGAATTGAAAAGTATCAATTAAGGACGAATAAGGTGTAAAGGTGACCTAGGGAATAAATGCTTGTTTTTAAATAGTTTATCTTGTGAAAAAGAAGGCTGAAAAGTTGCCCTTTTCTGAATTTCAAAGGGCCGTAACTGAAGGACCGCCCTTTTCTTTCGGATTCATAATCTACACATCAAAATACGTAAGTACACTCAAAATGTTTTTCAAAATCGCCGGGTGCCCTCAAAACGAAAATTTACCCAAACGTCTATTGCTTTTTGAACAATTTCTGGAGGTGTATTTTCCAACTCCAAATCTCATATTGAATATTTAATAAATCTGAACTGTTCACACTATAACAGTTGACAATAAAACTTTTTTCGTTGAGTAAGTTGACAGCAATAATTATGTAGTGCTGAGTTCCTGGAAACGCCGACAATAGGCTACTTGTGTAATGCACGCGAATCGTCGGCGAAGCGTTGTCAACATGGAGAACGTGTCACATCAATCTGACATGTAACAATTCATGACTGACTTGGGTTATCGTGATAAAAGTAAGAAATTATTTGTCACTGTAATGGCAAACATTTCTCACTGCATGGAATATCATAAAGTAAACAAGTCATCAATCACACATAACAAATGTATTGACTATTATACATATAGTTCCAACAAAAGACTTCATTTGATCAGTTTTTTTCAGTGTAAATAGGTATTTACCAGACACTTATTTTTTCTGTGCAAAACTACCAGTTGCTTTTCCTATTTCCTCTTAGCATATTCATCATGTGAAAAATTATAAATTCCCAGCGTGTGAAATCAATTTTTCATGCCTCAAATATCGGAATGATCCATCATATTATTAATGATGTGCTCTGACATGCTCCGCAGGATACTTCGGGCAAAGAGCCCGCACATAAAATCTCAGACATATGGAGAGAGGAGTGTTTATGTCAGGGTAGAGAAATGAATAAAGAAGGAAAATAATTTTATATATTTCGGTGTGGTCTAGTTTCTTGTTACCTTCACTGATATCATTCATTTCTAACGATCTATCTGTTAAATGTCAAAACCAACATGTTGGTTTCAATGTATAACTTAATATAATATCGATATGATGTATTGAATACTGGGAAAGTGAGTTTTTGACTTTCTACTACTCCATCTTGATACAAAAAAATGCGGGAATCTTCCAAAGAAAGAAACGAAGCATTAAATTTTTAAAAAATCAACTGTGTACATAGATGTGTAGATCATGTAAACAAGTAACTTTCTCACACAAACTAGAAAAAAGCCCTCCTGAAACAGCTACTTTCATATAAACTTCGAATTACACGAAAGAAAAAATTCACAGAATTTCCACACCATATACTACATTAAAGGTAAAATTTTCACTAACATGAAATACTGTCATCCTCAGTGATAGACATAGACGTTTCGCCGTAAGACACTTGTCTTAGAGTTCTTCAGTACGAATCTGGATAATATCATAAAAAAAACACACAATTCATTCATAAATCATGATTTTCATGTCACGCAATAAGTTTGATTTTCTTATGATATCGATGATATCGTAATGACATTCATTCACCCATTTGATCCCAGCCAGAAGGAATCTTGGTTATACTGAAAGGGTTCTATTTTTAGGAGTGAGACATTTTTGGAAAATATAGTTTTTGGCTTTCTAAAGAAAGAAAGGAAGCCATACATTTTGAAAGAAGTAACTCTATAAATAGATGTATAGATTATGCAAAGAAGTAACTTTCAAACACAAACTGGAAGAAAAGCCCTCCTGAAACAACTTCTTTCATATAAACATTGAATCACACGAAAAAAAAATCTTTCGAAACAAATACTTTCATATGAACACTGAATTATAGAAAAAACAATTTTCTTTACTCTAATGTTTGTATTCCAAACATTCGTTATGGAATTAAATACTATAGAACAAAGACTAGGAATGATTGTTTTGATACCAGTTGAAAAAAATATGAACACGCTTGGAATGATGCATCTGAAAGCTGCTACTTCCAGGTGAGAGACAATTCCTTCAATACGGTGGATTAATGTCAAATGTTTCGAAACTCTATTTGTCAAGAAAAATGCTTTGTATATGGTTGTGATGTGTCATAAACCAGTTTAGGTAAATATAGAAGCAGGTGTCTTCATGCAACACATCAATAGCATGAAGCCATTTATTTAAAATTTCGAAACAAGTAATTTCATATGAACACTGATTTATCGTGAGACAGTTGCCTTATCAGCTCTTCAGTCATCATTTTATGAATGAATTGTGTTTTTTCTTATGATGTTATCTAGATTTGCTACTGAAGATCACATAAGACATATATCTCACGACGAAACATTGGATGTCTACAAGTAACGATGACTGTGTTCCATGTATGTGAAATTTCACCCCTTTCATTCAGTAAATTGTGTAGGAATTCTGTGAATAATGTCAATTAGGTT
>WOGN01010904.1:0-10225 GCA_015342105.1 Leptinotarsa texana | reverse complement strand
TTTCTAAACTTCTGAGGGTTGTTGTTCGTATGGGCGTGACAGCTGATTAACGGAAAAACCGATTTTAAAGAGATTTTTTTAAACAGTTGTATTAAGGGGCATGTATTCTCAAATAAATAATTAATCGGAATATAACTTATACTTATAAGTATTCACAATTTTTCTTAGATGCTTCAGTTCTATCATAAGTATATATAGTTAAACTCAACTTAATTTCACTACAACACTGCTAATACAACACAAAAACTTCAACTGAACTTCAGGGTAACACTTAAATCGCATCATTAGCTCACTTTGTATCGCACTTTCAATTAGACAAACCTCATCTGCCTAATGATAGTGCTCATATATCTCGATGGAAGTCTTAGAAAGCCGATAGAATTATTCTAGATACCTAGAACGATTGAGAAGCATAAGCAGAGTTTAACACGACCTAGGCCAAGTCATAGTCGATTGACGAGGACCATGCATAGGTGGCCAGCGTATATATTATTTTCAGGGGATAATTCACAACAATATCACTTGAAAACAACTATACCATTAATGCCATCTTTGTAATATTGTTCTGTTAGGGTATTGGATTGTATCCTGAAATGTATCGAAGTACCTGATTGGAAACCTAAACATTACAAACAACCTTTATGGCCAGGTGAAGAAAGGTTGGGGCTTTGTTTCTGTTACACAGATACTTCCATGATTTAGACTGCTTGATTCCTTCGCCAGCAAGCATTTTAACTTATTAAACTATTGCTCTGTAGAGCGACCATTTGCGTTTTAATAAAAATGATGTTACGGAGCAGGGACATACTGTAAAATTGTTAAGAATTAAGAAAAGTGAATATATCATTATTCACTTTATGTGACTCGGTGACTCAATCTAGGTTTCTAGCACATATTGCATTACTGTTCTCAATAAACACGTTTTTCATTTTCGTGTGAAAGATTGACGACAAATTGAATTATAACCGAATTAATTTAATTTTCTTCAAAGGTATCGCAAAGGAAATGAAACAACAAATATATTCAACTCATATATTACATTTAAATATAAATAAATGCACATAAATACCTTAATTAATAATCACAGACGAAATTTGCTAAAATAATGAGTATCCTACAATACGACATAAATAAGAATGTAAGTAAATACAGTTATAAATATCATTCAATTGCGGAATTAAAGAAACGAATTCCGTAATATTTTTCAGGGGGCTAGACATTTTCCTAGATTTGTTGAATGTCCTACCCAAAACAATTTTCAAAAGAAGCAGACAGATGGTGAATGTAGATCTTATTCGAATTTGTTCAAAAATGGTACGATGGAAGCTAGATCTTCACAATCGGGAATAATCTTTCCTTTGAACTTGACACAAGTATCTGCACAGAGCTGTCCTTCGAAGTAGGGGCCGAACATTTTCTTACATTGTGCACAGTTAGTTATGCAAATTCCTGAAAAAAAAACTTTGTGAATTTAACTTGAAATCATTGAGACATTGATATCGAGAGGTAAGGATCGTCTAATATGAGATATTAGATGATATCAGAGCTAAAAATCTTTGCATTCATGATCCAACTTAACACAACGATGTTTCGATCTGTTATAGATTTCATCAGTGGTAATAGGTCACGAATGCAACGTTTGAAGATATTTTGATGATGGATCTTCTTTCAAAAATACCCTGGGTCAAAATGGCAAAGCAGGTAATTTCTTGAAAACAACAGAGAGATAGAAAGCAATTTCTCATTCGGCGATAGATGTACGAGCTTGGTTTTGCAACGAACCTCCGTAGAAATTCTAGTCTGTCTTTAACGTTAGAGGTTATTGAATAGTTGTCATAGCCACTTCTTTATTCACTTTTTTTACATAAGTCTTTCTAATCATTATGAAATGTGGCCAACTCCTTTGATATTGATATCACAAGGAGGCGTTTTAAGGTAACACTTTATTGTGAGAGTTTCACTAGACAGTTTACAAAACGCAACACGTGTTTTGCTACACAATAACTTCCTCAGGCGTTTTCATGCTGAGTAAGACAACCCTTAAGGGATGAATTGTATAGCGAAGCACGTTTTGCAGTTATGTGAACTGTTTAGTGAAAATCTCACAATAAAGTATTACTTGAAAATGTTATGGATTTTTATCAAGTATCAGCCAATTCCATGCCCTAAGTAACCTTACATACCTTATCTTTGAAATAGTTGTCAGAGTCAGAAATGCCTTATTTTCATAAAAGTTCAAGTTTTGTTGACAAAGCAGGCTTAAGAACTAAAACAATCAGAAACATTAAAATAACGGACAAGGATTGAAACAAAATATTAATATGGCCCAAGCACACTTCAAAAAGTCTATTGGTAAAAGTATGTGATAAAAAATTTTATAAGTTGCAGAAGTGTTTTTACTCTTTCTCGAAACTGTTTGTAGCAGGTTAACTTTCTGATTGAAAGGGGGAGATGATTGAAATATGTTTTGCTACTATAAAGAATCGAGTTCTTAATTTGTCTTGTTGACGGGATAGGAAGAGGAATATTGAATGTGAGACGAATGGCATAACTTCGAGTTGAGTTTGAGTTTGTGCATTAGGCAGACTGTTTTTAAAATAAAGAGGCAGTAGACTGTTAAGATGTGATGAGTTAAAAAAAGGGTCTTACAGGAATCTTGGACTCTTGCTCTGGTAATGAATCTCACTGCTCTTTTTTGAATTGTGAAAACTTGACTCAATAAGTCTTGATAGCTGCTCCCCCAGAAACAAACTCCATGGGATTCGAAAAGTGCAAAGTAGGTAAGTACCTATTGTGATATTAGGTAACAAATTAAATAAGTAATTTTATGTTCAATATTTTTGAAAAACCATTAATAATATTCAAAAGAAGAATCTACACTCACTCAAATGAACACCTCACCTATTTCAAGTACCTATTCTTAAGGTGCAATTAATATTTTTTCTTGAATAAGGGGTTGTTATGGTGATTTGTTAATTATCAATTAGTGAAAATGTCGAATACTGAATACCGATGTGATTTAAAGATAAAAATTAAGACTGACTAATTATAATAACGTTTTCGTCATTTTTCCCTCAGAACATAATCCTTGTAATGAAGTTTCGGTTTCGGCCGAAACTAAGGCCGTTGCCGAAATTCGGTTTCGGTCTTAAAAACCAGTTTCGGTCGGACACTAAAAAAAATTGGTATAAATCAGACAGAAGCTATTTTCTTTATCCTATATTCAATATGAATTTCTACAAAATAAATAGGTCATCAATCGAACAAGGTAAAGATGGCGATATTATTACGTACTATTATTATTAACAAAATTTTATTTGTTTTCTTGTTAGCACGAAGACGTCTGATGAAGCAATTGTGTGCTGAAACACGTGTTGCGTTTTTGTAAAGTGTTAAGTGAAAATTTCACAAACTTTCTTACTTAGATATGTATTGAATGATTATGCCCAGTTGATCATTTTCACTGTCCAGGTTTATTAATGTGAAATATTGAAAATTTATATTAAAAGTAGTTTAGAAATTGGTAATAGTTCCGGCGATTAATATTTGTGAAATGAATAATTCTTCTATGGTAACCGTATTTAAATATTGTGTTTATACAATGAAAAAAAGCTCTCCTACTTCTAGTAGATGTATTGAGCACAATCATCAGCTACCCCATTAAGACAACTCCGTCTTGTGAAAATATTAATGACGGGAAATTTGATTACATCTGGAGTAATAGTGCGTGACAATTGTACTTTCTTTAGGTATAAAAATTTCACTAGTTTTTTTGAAAGAAAAAAAAGAAACAATTCCTGCATAAGGTGTTGGCCATAAAACTGCCAGAATCGATTTTCAATTATTGGAACCGGTTTCGGGCTGTTTGGCCTCTCGTCAGTGCAAGGTAGTATCCATCAAATTTGAATTCCTGAACAAATTGTGCAATCCATAAAATTCAATAAAATGTAGAGTTATATTTTTAATTATAATGTAAATATCTGACAACCCATACAGTATACATGTAATTAATCTGCACATAATAGATTTATGAAGCATTGTACGTACAAGTAATTTTTAATTTTTAGTGATTATATTTTGGTCAATAGTTAAAAAAATCCAAATATATTCATATTTCAAGTCAAAAGCAGCTACGAGCTTGGACATCATTAACTGTGTACGAGCTAAGAGAAGGTGAGGGTCTAATATTTCAACGTGTGATCCCCATCACCTAATGCATGCATTGAATAATCGAGAAACTGACATAGCACCTGTGAAATGTAGCAGAGGAGCTTAAACATTTTTTAGAAATATTCTTTATTACTTAATTTCAGTTTTCGAAATTCGTCATACGAGAACTGTATATTTTAGGGTAAAATTCGAACATATTTTGCACATTGTTTATATGCATATTACCAAAATATAAGGACAATAATTCTCACATGTGATCTTTATATCAAATCAAATACTCACCCACGATTGGATTTGCTTCTGCGCAGAATACAAAACAGGCGAAGATCAAAACGACAGCTACTCCCGAGTACATTTTCACACCACCCTCCATCTCTGAGAAACGAAAAATATTGGATTACAAAATATAGAACAAGTCTATAAATATTTTCCAAACCACTCGAGGAGACCTGACCAAATACGGCAAGTTCAAGATATTGTTGTCTTTTATATGATTAAAGTCAGGTCCCGCCAATTTTTCATCGTGATTGATTCAAAAAATTTCCATGTTTACATCTAGCCAGGTACATCGTTACTGAACGTAATTCTATTCTACAAGTATTTAAGGAGTTTTCGAACAAAGGTATGGCAGTAATTGCGAATTGAGACACAATAAATTGCAGAAAAAATGTGATACATATTTGTACATTACTATCCTTGCATACTTTATTCTGGTCGGGTTTCTTTCTCTTTGATTTTAGTTTGATCACTTCAAATCAGGTTCGGAACAAAATTTGTAAAAACGTTTTTCAACTGAGTTTTAGGTGTCTTGGGATGATTTGATATTGAATTCGATGTTTCCAATTATTTTTTTTCCATACGCACACAATGATTACAATTGAATAGGGGCCGGTTTATTACTATTTCAGTGGGTACCTAAGGAAAAATGTATTTGAATTTAACATTTCCGACAGATACATTGACAAAAATGTCTGAATTTTGCAAAAAATAGTGCTGGAGATGGTTTGGACGGTCTCATCATTTTTCCGATTGTACCGTGCTACGAATGTATTAGCTGAGAAAAGTCGAGTGATTTTTTACATAATAGACAGACAAGTTGCTGGCAAGGACAGGTGGGTTAAGACACCCGGATATAGATTTGTCTCTTCTCGTATTTCCGGAAATGTCTATTGATGAATAGTTTATTTGAATGATAAATGGTATATGCTGTATTTTTAACTTTGTACCGCCGCTTTCACCAAAATTTTAAATTTGTCGTGGCCTTCAATGCACGGCGTCACAATCGAAAGCAATGAGAAATGTACAATGAAAAATATATTGGTTTGAAGAGAATTCAACATTTTTTTGGAAACAAAGTCAATATAGGCTCCTTTCTTTCATTATTAAAAAGGCCATGAGGAATTGTTCGAGATTGAAGTTGAATCAAGTCTCCGCAAAGATATTTTTTATTTATTTTTATTCATCTGTTTTACTTACAATTCAGTTCAATTTCCAACTAAAAGATGACTATCATAAAAATCTTGTTGATTGTGAAGAGTGAGTTAGACATTGAGAATTGTGACTTTTATTCAGCAGTTCTTGAATAAATCAATGAATATATTATATATACGTTATTTTTCACAGCAAAATTGCTACTCAAAGTGGTGAATAATATTTGTATCAACAATTTCTGAAATTTGTTTTTCATTAGCAAACAGGATTTCTCTTATAGAAGATTCATATTATGGAAATTAGCACAAACTAAATTTTATTAAGCGTGAATCAAGTCGAACAGTATATTTCACTTTTTTCATTTTTCTCTTTCCCTTTTTGGTTGGATTTTCCGACATTGTTTTTTGTGTCTTTTTGAAAATGTATTCGAATGGAGATCGAGTTGTTCATTAGTTGATCCTCATTCCTTCACATTTTCAATTATCCTTCTTCCATTGATCCTTTTGGGGTTATTCGAGAAATTGAATTACTTTGTCGATGTATGCAGTTTGCAATAGAGAACAACAGAAAAGTTTTTGTGAATATCGATGATAGGATTGTAATCAAAATTATCCTAGTAGTTTGAAAATGAAAACAAAAACGTATTGTATATATAAAAACTTTAACCTTTGATTAGGTACCCTATAAGAAATTTACCATTTTGTTATGCACGGATTCAAATAACGGAGGTGATATTTTTTCAGTTCACTTAACAAAAACATTGTCAAATATTATTTGCAAATATTATGTTCTAACAAAAAATTCCTGCATATGCTGAATATGAAACAAATTTGAATAATAGGTACTTTATAAATTAAAATTATGCTCATGGATCCCAATCATAATATTGTACTATTGACACTAAAAAAAATGAAAAAAATGTATTTTTGAAAAATTATTTAGTTTTTCGAGTCTGCACCATCATGCAAATCACTCAAATGTGATCTTGATAATTAGTTAGACTCCCACGAAAAGTTTAGATGTTCTTTAATTACAAAATGTTCATTAAAATAATACACTATTTTTATGAAAAGTACTCAGTGATTAGTTTTTCTTATGTCGGTACACCGCTTCATTTAGGCGACTTTATAACTGTTGTATTCAACAAACTCACATTTTATTTACATCAATTAGATCGTAAATGTATCATGGAAGGGTTCTAACATTCATAACAGTTTTTGTACGTATGTGGAGAAATAAGTTGCATCGGGGTCGCATCATAATACATTTTGGATCTTAGTTATATAAATGTTGTGTAACGTGTGAGAGACTATTTATAAGCTGAGCTAAATAAGAACCTAGATATTTGCCAATGACTACATCAATGATATGAACAGAACCAAAAGACCGTGTAAATGATTGTTATTTTTGTTTGACTCAATTGAAAGGCACTACAACCAAGTCTAAACACACTATCCAGTATCCACACTTGTTTTCGACTATCAGACCCGTCCCACATTCCAAAGCCTCCAAATATAGTGCGGAATTTGTTCTCAGTCAGTACGATAAGACATCTCGAAAAAGTTATGAACCGTCAAATTCAAAAGAACCTCATTCATCGACACGAAGTGATTTGAATGATTTGGTCCATGACTTGGATCTTTCAAAGAAACAGAATGGGTTTTTGGGGTCTAAATTGAAAGACTGGAATTTACTTTTTTCTGAAATAAAATCATACTTTAGTAAAGCAAATGTTTTCGTCCATTGTAATAACGTTCCTGTTGTAATTTTATTGAATTTCAAGTCACTGACGATTATTCATTGACACTTCAAAAACTGATTTGAAAATATTATTGCTGCATCACAAAACAAACTTTCTTCAGTGCCAGTTTTTCATGGTTCTGATATAAAGTAGGCTTACGAAAACTTGAGGCTTATATGGAGGAAATTGAATACAGTGAACACGCTTAGCAAATTTGTAACGATATTGAAGTCCATTGGCTTGATACACATTTTTTTGAAGGCTTTGACTAAAAGAAAAATTTTCCAAATTCAGCGAGTTGAAATTGAAGAGATAATGTTTGTAAGTTAACAAATATGGGAATTAATGCCTGATAAGGATTTCGAAGGGAAACTATATGTTAAGGAAAAACTCGCCTGGTAATGTTTTGTGGACCTTTTCAATAAAACCAAGAACTACAAAGAATAATAGGTACCATATAAATCTTTGGTATGTAATATGTCCTCATATATACATATGCTAGATTTCTCTCCTACAGATTTGGCTTTTGTGAGTGACACAAACAAGGAGAGAGGTTTCATCAGGACATTTCCTCAATGGAGAAGCGTCACCAAGGAATTATTGTTGGAGACTTAGATGGGACCTTTTAAAAGATAAATATTTATGAAAATCATAACTGTTTATTGTACATTGATCAACAATTTATCTGAGTGTAGTTGATTATTATTGTATTTTTCACAAAGATATATGTTTTCATGTCATGAGGAAATGTGCCAATTTTTTTATCTTGATATATTATTGTTTGGTGGCCCTAGTACACTAAAATTTAGATTTCAGTTTTCATGTGACAATAGAAAGTGTCGAAATTTTTTTAACCGGTGTAATTTTTGGAACAACCCAAGTAATATTTCATTTAACGCTCAATACTAATAGAGAGCCACGTGCTCGTATTATTTTCTCCTTTCTTAGGATGCATGTTTTTCTACTCCAGATTAGGACTGTATCACATCGGCATATTTTGTATACCTGGTGTCTCTCTAGAAACATGTAGAGACGAGATATGTCTAAAATAGATTTTCATAGCTGCACGGGATGTGGTGTAGATTGCACGGGAATTATTGGTATGACCTCTGCACGCAGTGTGGACCATACTCAACAAGTTGCTATTGAGGCAGGTGTACATGTAAAGTCGATACAAGAATTGAACCCAGGGGTATACCAGGATTGATTGCAAATGAATCAGGTGATAAATGGAAGTCAATGCTAATATCTCGGTGGATGTCATTCTCTAACCTTCGTACCTTCGTACTGAATTTGAAGGAATCCTAATTTTTTATGTTTCATGTGAACGAATATTATTGTAACAAAAAATAATATTTCCTTGTGTAACCGCTGTGTAGTAGGCAAATGGATACCGGAAAATAAATAAACAATTCTATAAATGGTTACTTTTCAGCTGGATATGTATCTAATAACTATTTTGAAGCGAAAAAGAAACACAGAAAAAATATTGTGGAAGACGTCAAACGTTTCAATAGTATTTTTTTATATTCTACAATACTCACTCGTTATTCATCAATTTTTCTTGTAATGTGTGATATTTTCCGTAAACGTTTTTTTTTTGAAGTAGTCGAGTCGAGTTTATGGATAGAATATATAACAAAAATCGCGATCTCTTTGCGATACAACAAAAACGTGAACACTTCTCGAATCGTGTTTCTCGAACCAAACTGGCATCATCAGGAGAAAATAAAAACTAATTCTGACAGTTCCTATTATCCTATTTATATAGGTATAAGTAGCGCATGTTTTTCAATCGACAATATGGGAATTCAATCAACCACAAAAATTGTGCGTGATAATGAGAAGGGGTAGCGCTGCCCCGCCCACGCAGCAATACTCAGTTAGAATGACGAACAATCTGAGCAAAAATGGATTTTTTTACTATGACTGTTCCAGGCTGTTCTCATTTTCTTACAATATTCCGTAAAAATAGCATTATTTTTAGCACGCTGAGAAACTTCAACTATTCCTAAATTCGATATAATAATATATGTGTTGTGTGCTATTTGAATCACATTTTATTATTTTTCAAATTTGACCAATATGTGTTCCATTGGAAATTATAAAATAAATTTATGATGATGATTATCTTGATTCTCGCCATATCAGTTATACTTTGTTGAGATTTTTCTTTGTCACATTTTCAGCTTGTATACATGAAGCTAAATATTGGCCCGAAGCGACTAAAATTTCAACTGATTAGCATATTTTAGTGATATTGTACGTGCACTAATGCAAAATGGGGTCATTCAGTTTGAAATTACCAAGTTGGTTATTCTTCCGGTACCTAATATCCGGAAGTAACACCTCGGTGAAAATTTTAGATGGGCTTGACGTCCTTTGTGAGACTTGAATACAAATATTGGTTAATATACTTCAAAAACTGAGGATTGTTTATATTATTTTACCTAGTCCTTGCCCTCTATGTCATAAATTTTTTTGAAAAAGTGTGTTTAAGATGGTTGAAGATCTGTTTTTCAAATGCAGAAAACAACAAGCACAATGGGAGAATATGCCCTGGAGGAATGAAAATATGAAAAACACCACAAAATACATTTTTATGAATTATGAAGATACATGAAAAAGTATATTCTGAAAACTTGTTCGCATGTTTATGTAAAAATAATAATAGTATTTGAATATAGATAACATCGTGGATGAATATTTCTCATATAAATAACATTCATTGTTAAAAAACTGCATTTACAATGGTAGGTAATAAGTGTTAAGTCTATAACATTCAAAAATGTTTCGAAAACGCAAAGAAGAAGCTGTATAAACTGGCATCTGATGGGCCTTGGCCTGATAATTTGCTTTTTTACACATTTGTGTTTATTCATA
>WOGN01010903.1:0-10225 GCA_015342105.1 Leptinotarsa texana | reverse complement strand
GTTTTTGAATTTCTATCTCAGAGGGGACGAGAAGTGGACTAGACCTTCGCACAGTAGGTTACTACTGCCACTTCCAACTTTAGAAACGCGGAAATCGGCATACATTTTTTTAGCCAGATATAACATATCGATACCATAGGTTGAAAATTGTAGGTACACTGTAGTGCACTGAATACCTTCAAAATGTACTATTTTTTAGGAGAGGCAAAGTTTTGAAGAATTCAGTTGTCGTTATAGTGTTCACTTTCTACTGTTATTTTATAGCTGATGTTTGTGTATATTTATTTCTTCTGATCTTCTGATTTGTAATTGTAAAATTTGCATGAATGGGGATATTCTTAAAAATAAATTATATTTTTAGATACTGCTTTGACCATCCCGTATATCATTATTTTCTCCACGAGATGAACAACCACTTTCGGTATACGTATGTTATATCGGAGTTTGGCTTTGGCAAAAATTAACCCTTAACGAGGTAAAAAGAGAGCAATGGACTTTATACCTTATACCGTAGCATCACTCGAAGCCAAGAGGTCGTTATCAACTTTTTTTGGAAAAAGGCTTTTGTGAAACCTCATTTAATAGTTATTTCAATTTCAATGAAAAATGCATTCAAAATTCACTCAAGTTTACCTCAATGAATGTTAAAAAAAACTTATCATTCACTTTCTGATTCTGACAATAATGAAATCTATTTACAAATCAATTTCTCACATTATGAAATGTTTCTGACAAGTACCCCTTATTTCACTCACGAGTTCTTGAATAGACTGCGGCCGAAAAAGTCTATCATATAAGGTAAACTAGCTTTGAAATAATTGTCATCCAGTAACTCCGAAATTCTTTGGTAATGGGAAGGTACCCGAGTTGAAAACTCATTTGGGTTTCCTCATATTTCATAAATTCCATATTTAGGTCCAGCATAAAAAATCATTCTCAGTGTTAGGAATCACACGTTAGAAGGTAAGGCCTCGTTCGTCCTTAGCTCGCACAAGGGTTGTCGTAGGTAGGGGTGCGACAGCTGGTTAATAAGAAAACAGATTTCAAACAGAAATAAACTTTAAATATCCAATTTATCACATGAATAAACGGTGCGAAATTATGCCAGAAAATTCCAAAATGTATGAAATGAGTGTGAGAGTTTCATCATTGTCGGAAGTAAATAATCAATGTTTTCATGCCTCTTCAAGTAAACTTAGGTCGACTTTGGCAAGTTTCATCATTGTCGGAAGTAAATAATCAATGTTTTCATGCCTCTTCAAGTAAACTTAGGTCGACTTTGGCAATAACTCCTGTTCAAAAGTTAAGAAAAAAGGGGAACTTTTTACGTTCGTACTGTATATAATATAACGTTATTTTTGGAGAACAGGGCGCGTGTGTGAGACAACGTAAATGTCACTGGAACGTGATTTTCTACAAGAAACGCATCTGGATGAGTTCCGAAAATTAATCAATCCCACCTAAATGGCACATTGAACATGGATCTCAGAATTCATTCGCAGTAACTGAAATTATTTTTTGTGAAGCATACATCTCTTTCGACTGACAATATTCGGGTGAAAGAAATAATAAATTAGAAGGTAGGAAGCTATAGGAAGGCAGAAAACGATTCCACATTTGTAGGTCGACAATTAAGTTACGGAAGACCCCATTCGTTTTTTAAACGCGGGTTTGTTCTTAAAGATAAATGAGGATAAATAGTTTTAATGGAAGTGAAATCATTGAACTTATGAATCCTACCGCGATTGAACGATAAAATATGTCATAGTGTATCAGCGTTAATTCACCTAACTGATCGCCAACAAACAGTAATTATTAATAAACATACAGGGTAATATTGTACGTCCCCTGCTAATATATAATTTATATCATCGATTTGATATATCTTTTGTAATTAATTTATTAATAGGTAGGGAACCATATACTTTGAAGTAGTAGAGAAGGGTGGAAATTTCAAATATACACAGAAATTTCGAATGAATTCAAAACCAATTTCTTAGTTTTAGGAACCAATCAAATACATTCACAAGTGTCGAGGATCTCACATTGATGAATTTTTTAAATGAAATAAGATTGATCTACGAAAATTTCAGCAAAAAAACAACAAAAAAAATTCTATAAGTAGCCAACTCTGAGACTTTAGTTTATTATAGTTTGAAAAAAAAATTACTATTTCTGAAAATCAGAAACAATAATTTTTTAACTGTAACAATATAGGTTTTCGTGAAACGAATGAAAAACTTTTGATAACCTTCACTCGTAATATTCACGTAATTAGTAAGGAATGCTAAATTATTAGTAAAAAATATGTTTTCAGATTTTAAAACTTCTTCCCCTCGAGTTTGCTTAGTTTATGCTGTCAAACGCAGAAATGACTCGTTAATATGAAAACACAATCAAAGAATATGATTTTTGAAAAGTTGAAGAATATGTATGAAAATGTTCTAAAAAATAATTTTTGTTTCATTCATTTTCAAAAGATTTCAGATGTAAAAAAACGGTTACAAAATAAATAATAATCATCACTAAACTTCGAATAATGTGAAAGTACTGTATGAAACTGCTGGTCTACCTATATTCATGAATATCAACATCTGCCGATGGTAAAACTTTAATGATAATAATAATCGTATTTATTATTTACACATTCAAAGAATACAATAAATATTAAATTTTAAGCTTTATAAATAGAGGGCGAGGTCACTTTCTGTTTTGTAAACACGACAGAAAATATTCTTTCACTTAACCCAATAATTGAAAATCGAATTCCTTCAGAGTATTATTCCTCGAAATAGGCAGAAACGGACAACAAACAACATGTTTGTCATCGCTCCATCTGCTTGTAAACGAGGTGAGGTAACCAAATACATATCCAAAATTTGTCCCATTCCTTTTATGAGGAAAAAACTGTTTTCACATATAGTCAGTGGGCATACTTGAAGGCTGGCTATAAATTAAATCATCTAAAGGAACAATTCGTTCAGTACAGGGAGTTGAGACTGATATGACCAAATTGTTCCTTTAGATGATTTGATTTATGGTCAGTCTTCAAGTATGCCCACTGACTATATGATAAAAATAATATTGTCCTAAAAACACAAAAAAAAAATCATTCTTATAAAATTTGAGATTCAAGAAAATGCTCTTTGTGAAATTCTCTGTTAATATTTTGTGTTCTTATAATATTCAGAACCGGATTAGAGAGAGAATATATTTGGTAGCCAAATGACTTTCTAAAATATTCCGTTCTGAATTATGTCCGTCTGTACGGTAAGTTATTTTCTTATATTAATACTAGCGTTTCACATAATGATTTATCAACTTGAATGAGTTGTAAATGTCGATTATTGAATATCAGTTTCAGATTACAGTACGGAAAGAGAGATTTTAAACAGATTTTGAACAGATTCAAAAATATTTATATGTTTCTCAAATCTCAAGTCCATAATTAATGCTGTTTGTTGCTTCCTTTACCATTTCCAGCTGCTTATTATTTTCCGTAATATCATTTTACTAATATCTACTTTCAAATAATATAAATTTTCACTTATCCGGATTAATAAGTATGCAATGGTCTTTGGCAGTTTTTGCGAAGGACTCCAGATCATGCATGCATCATCCACCATATATCTCTTCAAAAAAATCTGATTTAAAATCTGGTTTTCCGTTAACCAGCTGTCGCACCCATACAAACGACAACCCTCAGAAGTCGAAACTTGTACGAGCTTGAGGACTAACGAGGTCTTACCTTTCAACGTGTGATTCCCAACACGGGAGGAAACTATGGTAAAGTTGGGTATCATCAGGCTTTTATTCCAGTCGACACCTGCGAGGAGTATATAGAAAACAGAAAGATCTCATTATAGATCCCTGAGGGACACCTGAGTTGGATGTTGAATATTTTAGAGCTCTTATCTTCGAGAACAACTTTCTGAAGTGGAGCAGTGCTGTGTTACAGCTATAACCCTTCCGAACGCCGGATTGAATTGATGCTGACTACTTAAATGAGACTTGATCTGTGTTTCCATAGCCCTAGAAATTTTGACAAAGTTGGCAATATACTTACTGCTCTTAGATCTTTTGTTTTTTTTTCTGCTTGGGTAAAACTTTAACGATAGCATTGTTTTCACATTGCTGGCCACTTACTGTCAGTTTAACAAAAATTCGCCATCTGAGTAATATAAGGTACTACATGAGGACAGCACAGTTCCACATTGAGTCTCTCGCATCCCTTGGCATTAGTTTTGATCTCAGAAATTGTTTCGAAAACAAGGAAGTCATTAACTTCTTCAAATTGAAATGTGGAAAATTTCTGAGTCTGATGTGATTCGTAAAAATTCATAACGTTTTGATGGGGTTTGGCTCAGTTAAATGGATTCAATGAAAAACTTAATAATTTGACTTGGTTCCATGACATGACTTCGAATGCTACAATTTTTTCCGGTCAAAATTTGTTGGCTCTCAGTATTTTCCACATACCTTTGAAGATGACATTATTTAATTGGTGCAGAAAATAAGCCCTTTTCTCCCTTTTTATAGATTGACTTGTGAAGTTGCGAAGTTCTCTATATGCTTGTATATATTGCTAATGCATTTTCTCATTCTCTGTATGCCGATTTTCTCATTCAATATTCTGTGCGAAAATTCTACGTTATTCCATATTTTCTTTGAACTCATATATCATTCATAAAATGGAAGTGAGTTTTTTCAATACTTCAATCTATTGGCAGAGGTTTAAATGAATCCATTTTGTTGCCAACAAATTTCCGAAAATACTTTGCAACGTATGTTTTTTCGAACTAAAAATAATCTCTAGTTTTCTATTAATATGCCTCGATCGTATCAAGCCATGATTCAACCGAATTTTAGTAAAATATTTCAGTGTTCCCTGAAGTGATTCCGATAGTTATCAGTCAAAGTTAAGTGGGAACAAAATTTACAGCGGAAGAAATTTATCTCATAGATAGATGAAACAGCGGACTTACATGAAAAAATTAAAATTATTTAACAAATTTTTTCGAAAATGTTTCATCGACAAAACAAAGTTTGCTAAAATTCTTAGCGATACAGGATGAAATGTTATATCTGTAGCAATAATTTTTTAGTAACTCTGAATAATATACCTAGACATTATTACGGATATTGAATGAATGGTCGCTGGTTCAAGCCCCAGGCTGAACGATCCTCCAACCCGTGTTAGGAATCACACGTTAAAAGGCAAGACCTCGTTAGTCCTTAGCTCGCACAAATTTCAACTTCTGAGGGTTGTCAGAATGAACTTTTTCGTCGAAAACTGTCAAGTCTTAGTTCGAATATCGAATAAAATTGAGATACAAACAGCCATAGCAATATTTCTGAAGCCATATAGTGAAATAGAATTGTTCGAATTGATTAATGAAATTCTTGTGGTAAACGGAAAAATAAAAAAACCTCGGAAATAGATGAAAAAACTATCTTCATTATTTAATACTTCACAATATTGCTGAACCTATTACATACTTACTGAAGAGTAACTTCTATTTAGAAGATCTAATTACTATTTTCGAGAGCTTCTCTAAAGTTTTCGAGTATGCGTTTTTAAAACGTTAAATGAATTTCATAAATTTGTATTTAATTTTGATACAAATGCAACATGATTTCCGATTAGAAAAATCAACTCAAACTATGTCACTATTTTTACGGGTTTGAAGGGCGAGAATTTTTTGAATTTCTTCCTGACGTTTCGCTGCGCGAGTGGCTAGCTTTCTCAAAGGTTTATATATCCTGAGTTGATATCTCCAATGACATTGAAGGTTTAAACATCCTGAGTTATTATATCCGATGACATCGGAGATATTAACTCAGGTTGCACAAACTTCCAAGCAAGCTAGCCACCCGGAAAATAGTGACACTGAAAACCTTAACCGCGAAAGCCGTAATCATTTTGTCAATTCGAACTGTTTTACTGGGATTTTATGAAGTGAGTGCTCTGCTGCAATTCTATAATTATATAATTATATAAAGTTGTTGGATACTCTGAAAACTTACGGTCTGAAGGAAAAGTTATTTAAGTGGGCTGCTTCTTCATAATCAACGTAAATCTCTTGAATTCTCTGTCCTTCCATATTAAAAAAAGGTAATGTGTCAAAGCTGGAGTGCCACAAGGATCCATCCTGGAACCAATTATCTTTATTCTGAACTATACTGAACTATACTAATAATATAAATGTGAAACTTCGTGAGGATTGGTAAATGTATGTATGTATGTTTGTATGTATGCATGTAAGTATGTTTGTGGCACTTTCACGCCAAAACGGCTAAAATAAATAAAAAACGTTTGTATTGCACAGAAAGCGTTATTACGATGTATATTCGATAATTCCTTACGATATTCCTACAAATGATCTTAAAAGATACAAAATTTTAACTCTGGTGAGCTTATTATATATTTTAGGTTATCTGTCTATGTTTTTACGAACAAAACCGACTTCACTCTGAATAGCGATATTCACGATATTGATACACGAAAAAAAAGGTCAAATATATACCTGGAATACAAAATCATCCAAAAGTCTTTGAAATTTATCGGGCTCAAAATCAGATATAGAAAGACACAAGAAACCCATTGAAGTTCAGTAAGTATGCTGAAGTCATTTTGGTTCGATCTATGTTTCTATACAGTGAATGAATATTTTAGTCTTCTTGTTCAATAATTACAAATCTTTCATTATATTCTATCGGCCTGTATGTTCGTAGTTGTTTCCCCTCGTATATACTTTTATTATATTGAATGTGTGTGTGATTGTGTGTGTATGTGCCTTTTTGACGATTTCTAAACAAAATGTAAAATGTAAAGGTAAAATATTTATGACGATTTTTCTCGAAATTTGCATATTTCATTCACTGGCGACACGTGTAACATAGTAGCCCGATACACTATGTTAATACCTTGTTACATATTAATTATTTTACAAATTTTAAACAAGGACAATTCCCGAACAGTTCAGAAGGTGAATGACATTTTTGGTTTGGCTCGATTACTATTTATGCAATGCTTTCATTAATACAAAATCATTAATATTGATGATGTTACTTTGTAGTTCCTCCTCCGTAATTTGAATCGACTAGACTGAAAATATGTTTGTTATTTCTTGAAGCCTACAAAAACAGTTCTTGTAATAGTTTTATCTAATATGAATAAAATGTCATAAACATTGCATACCCACTTTAGGATTTTTGTGAAATATTGAATAACAAAAAATAAAGTAAATACTAATTTAACAGTGAAAAATGACATGACGATAAACGTCAATGTGTTGAGTAAAGGGGTCATCAATAAGTTCTTATCGTAACAACATCAAGAGTTCAATGAGAAGTCATTTACAAGCTTTTTGCTGCGCGTTCAACGTAAGATATCTTTGAACACAAAATATTGATTGTAGATCACGATAAATCGTGATTTGTTGATTTTTTTTATTTCAGCCAGAATATATATAAAATCATAAAGAGCAAATCTTGGAGCAAACCAAAATATTCCAGATTCTTGTGCCTGATATTATTTTTCTCTTCAATTGGTGAATCTGATTAACTTGATCCCCGTTTTAGGATTCGACAAAAAAATAACGTTAATATCAAGCTCATTGGAATAAACATATCACATCGAATCAATTGAAAAAACATTTTAAATTAAACTCTTTTTGGGTATTTTTTCAGCTCTTGGGATTCTCACTGATGACAAAAATGCATCTATTTTTCGCACTTTCTCTAAACAAAATTCTTTACATTTCAAATACAATGATTTAATCAAAAAAAATAATAGAAATTGCATCTTCATTATTCATACATTTTTTTTAGTAGAATTTTAACATTTCCTCAGAATAGCATTTTAGATAACATGAGAAGTTTAGATCAACTCCTTTCAATGAAAATAATAATGATAATAATACCGTCTTGCCGCAATAACACAGAAATCTTAGCCGCACAGATGCAGAAGGGTGTCATTCTTGGTCAGGGCACATGATTCTCGGACCCAATGATCACTGACCTCACCGTGTTGGGAGTGGTCATTGGTTGATAATGCTGGCGCGCCCTCCCGAATGTATTGGGGCTTCGGGGGATACGGCATGACCAGCGCAAAATACAGTTGAGAAAAAAATAGTCGAATAAAGAAAAATGGCGATGAAATTGCTTCATGTAACAGGAACAATACAATCTCAAGAATTTATTAAAACACAGATATAAAGTTAAACCTATAACATTAATGATAGTAAAAAGGATATATAAGAGTTCAAGATATAACTATCGTTAGTGACAATTTCAGTTACACAACGTAACATACAATGTAAATAAAAGTAAAAAAAATAAAAAAATCTTAAAAAATTTGTTTTTCCACTAACCAGCTGTCGCCCCCATACGAACAACAACTCTCGGAAGTTGAGAAACTTGTGCGAGCTTAGGACTAACGAGGTCTCACCTTTTAACGTGTGATTCCTAACACGGAATAATGTATACCTATATACTAGTAAAAGAAAATGGCAGAATAAATGGAACACAATAAAATATATAACACAAATAAAAAGATGTAGTGTGTGGTTTCCTAATTGAAATGATAGTATTACATATTGATCAATTTTCAGTTGTGTGAAACAATGTTTGCTGGAATTATTGCAACTGACAGGTATATAGTGAGTTTTCTCCAGATTCACTGTCAATAATCAATTTTCGAGCCAATTCTTAATCCCAGCTATTCGCCTTGTAAAAAATGGCTGTATCATCTGCGCAGCCCAATATTTTACCTCTGCTCCTGATGAAATATAAGGCATTACATGTTGAATAAAATTGGTCCCAGAAATGTGCCTTAACTCGCACAAGTTTCGACTTCTGTGGGATTGTCGTTCGTAGGGGTGGATAGATAGTTTTTGATTTTATCCCTTCGGAAACATACAAATGAATTTTTTCATTTCATATCAGTTTTCAAAACTTTGACAATGACAAATATCAGCAGGCTACCATGGCGTTGTCTGTGTTTTTCTATCATTCAGTCTGTTAATGATATTTCTGGGAACGCCGTATTGTTTTGACGCAAGCTTATTCTGAGCATTGCACGTAGTAGTAGTATATTTAAAACGAAAACACGGTGTGGGCGTTTGCAACTATCGTATCTTCGGAAAAGCAGTAATGAAAAAACACGATTATCTGATCCGATATTTGCGAATGAATTTCATTGATAAATCAGTTACCTAATGTAATGAGAGATAATTTGTATCATTGGATTGTTTCAGATTAGCAGTATCTGTTCGACGTAAATTTAGCAAGCGGCGACAGGAAATTTTTTCAGTCAATTTTTGAAAGCGGTGCACTAAGTTCAGAATGTACGCAAAACCCATCATTATGGGTATTTTATCACCTCGACACGTGTTTCGACCACCAAGTGATCATTTTCAAGAGGGAGATCAAACTGAACATACTTACAAAGTTTTCCTTATTTATACCATAGATACATCTGCGTCTTAAGTGTCTTAAATTGATTTCACAATATTGCTTTATCTACTAGTCTTATTTTTAATTTTACAATGTATCCTTATGTAATAGTCAGGTTAATCTAATAATTGAAATATCATTTTAACAAGCTAACAAGTTCTATAGTATACTATTAGATATCAGTCCACCATCGTTATTCATAATATTATTACGTTTACTTATTTCTACACTCTAATAAGCATCTAGGTGCTTGTTGATGTTAACTTGTCTGACTTATCTCAATAATTAGATTTTTATACACTTCAGTTCATTAAGATCAGCAATATGTTCTTCTACAGGCCACAATATTTTTATGTTCTAATGAAAAATGTTTCTGCTGTATTATTTCGATTGAAAATTCACTTGTTCAATATTTTCCAAATAGGTTAGGCCCATACTGGGATAATTTGAATGTTCTTGTACAACTGAACAACTTTTTTCCACTGTTGATATTTCTCTACTAAAAAATATCTAGGTACTTTACGGCCTTACACCTGCTATAAATTCTCATCAATATCCAAAGTACTGGATATGTCATTGGTGGGTGTATGTCTCCTATTTGGCACTATTTCATTATCTTGAAAACACTTATTTTCAATTTGCTTACATTCGGACTGCCATTTCTGGCATAAATCTGAACCAATTGTCTATAAATTCTCCTTATTAAAATTTTCACTGCAAGCACTTTACCGAACCTGTCAATCAAAACTGTCTGAAGTTAAAGTCG